>NW_020869067.1:173550-193550 GCF_003789085.1 Penaeus vannamei | reverse complement strand
TCTCTCCACCTACCTTTCTCCTCTTACCATTCCCTTCTCCTTCCACTTCCCTTGGTATCTCCTTTCAATCTCNGGTTCGAGTCCCGGCGGAGACAGCTGCTAGATCACTTTTATTAAGTTGCGTATTGTTGTTATATGACTTTTAGCCTTATTAAGATGATATGTTTATCAATGCTCCTAACGATAAATATGTTACAGTGTTGAAGAAGAAACTTATGTGGACTAGATTCTATAAAAATACATGGAGGGAAAAATAACCTAATCCGAGAAAGCCTGCTTCCAATATCATTATACAAACTTACGGTTCGGAATAGACTAACATATGAAAAGAGATGAAGGAACAAACAATCACATAAGATATATAGAAACACCCCCCCCCCACCTCAAAAAAAAAAAAATCTATTTTCAATTTCTTCCTCAAAACTTTTTTTTATCAAGTTATTTATTGTTGTATTATTTTTAAGACGATGGTGATGATTTTGTTAACATCACTTGTTATTATTTTTTTTCATTATTACTCAGACTATAACAGCAGAGAGAGAGAGAGAGAGAGAGCATGGTGTCTGGAATTAAGAGAGAGAGAGAGAGAGAGAGAGAGAGAGAGGAAACATGGGGAAGAGGCAGAGAAAATAAAGTGAGGGAAATCGAGAGAGTGTTCAAACAGTACGAGGCCCGACCCAAAGCGTATTCATATATACGGACATGCAGATGCAGAAATAAAGGCATCTCAGTTTCCGTATCTGGCAGATATACATGCGATATGCATGTCTGGACTGATGGGTAGGCATTTATTTCTGTGTATACAGATGTCCGTATAATGAATATTCATTGGGTCGGGCCTCGTATAATTCTAACAAACTGGATGGTTTCATTATCATTTCTAAAACATTATTGTCTTTATCATTATTATCCTTATGGCTTTATCAATAGTATTGTAATTATTGTCATTATTTTTGTTATTATTATTCTAATTATTACCATTATTATCACGAATTTTATCATTTTCATATGAAATCATCGTTTGAACCTAATGGTGTGTTATGTTTACGGGATGTAGGCCTATGAATCATGGCCATTTCGTAAGTATGATTCATAACAAAAGGTTATAACTAAGTTCGCATACTTTTCAATATATATATATACATATATATATCTTTTTTAGTTCTTACTGTGATGCATTTGTTGGGAATCTTAACCTTCATTTGATATATTTGTTACTTATTTAATCACATTTTACGATGCTTATCTTCTAATTTATGTCACCATGCAAGTATTAAAATACCTTTGAACTCAAGGTCCAAAATAGCCCACGTCAACTGATAAAAGCATGAGAGAGAGAGGGAGAGGGGGGGGGGGATTCAATACTATTGTTATCAACTTGAAATTATTATAACCAACTTATGATAACTAAACATTTCAAGATAAAAACTGATTGCAACGGCGCTTTTTTGACGCCCGGAGCTTTTCATGTCTTTCAGCTCCGGGCAAAGTTGCAATCAGAGGGAGCAATTTTCTTTTTTTTTTCTCTCTCTCTCTCTTTTGGGGATTCGAACCCGCGACCGAATATTCGTGTCTTAGTGCCTCTCGGCCACGGTAACCAAGCGCGGATACGGATACGCGGGTTCGAATCCCCAAAAGGGATAAAAAAAAAAAAAAAAAAAAAAAATGCTCCCTCTGACTGCAACATGATCGACAGGAATTAAAAATGGAAGACAGTAACATGGGGTTAATATGCCAAAATGTGAGAGTTATCTACGAACATAGTTAAGCTTAAGAAGAAAGTGAAGATTTTTATGAATATATAATGAAATATCTTGATTATTAAATTTAACTAATGTGGCAATATTGTGTTACATGTATCTTTATTAACATCTAATGGAAATAGATACGTTAGTTTGTAAGTGTACTAAAGTAACCAAGTGTTTTCTAAGACAGATAGCTCACCGGAAGTGTGCAGGCAGCGACAAGTCCTGTTGTTGACCGAGAACGTAAGATGGATTTTTCGTCTATCAAGTATTTGATTTTATTACGATTATTGATATTTTTGCTTGGTGGTTAATGAATATAATAACGTATAAATACAAATTAGCTTGTGCTTATTAAGATTAACTATCTGTTTTACTCTTTTGAAATAATATTCATTTCGCAGAGTATTGTCTATTTGATTTAAATATTTGTTTTTCTTGTGATCATTGTTCTTTTGTGTAATATCTAATTGATTTTTCAACTTTCGATAAATAATTAATTGCTTTCAGAACTATTTTCATTTGTGATAAATCCTCTTTCGTTTGCTCATTACTATCATAATTATTTTACACATTATCTATTTCTTATCGGTAACAAAATCATTATTAACTTCGTTATATCATTCTTATCATTGGTAAGTAGGATAAGAGATGTAGGCTTTAAAAAACGGGCAATTTCTTTCTTTCTACACGAGAAGAATTCTCAGTGACTTGCTGTTTACAGTAATTACGAATCTCAATGTGTACAGGTATGTGCGTTTCTTTCGTAAATGATTTCAAGCTTCCTCATAATGAATATAACTGTATATATATATGGACGTCATGAATATATAGGTTGTAATGTATTTCATCTTCAATAAGAACATTAATAATGATATAGGCCTACTTAGTGTAAATAAAGAGCCCTGTGTAGTTGAGTGACAAGCGATGGTCGTTTCGTGACTAATTCCCTCGTAGTTGCTGTAGTAACGTTTGTTGTTTGTTTTAAGGACGAAATGAACCTAGACTAAATTGAAGTATTTTCATTGTTGAGAAGCATTTTGATTGTCAATTTGTTTTTTTCAGGAAAAAAATAGTCTTGATGCGTCTACCTCTATAAAACTCTCCCTCTTTCTCTCTCTTTATATAAAAATATGTATATCTCATTTTCTCGTTTTTTTTTTTATCTGCTTCTGTATCCCTCCGCTTGCCTGACACCGCTCTCTCTCTCCTTTCCTCTCTCTCTCTCTCTCTCTCTCTCTCTCTCTCTCTCTCTCTCTCTCTCTCTCTCTCTCTCTCTCTCTCTCTCTCTCTCTCTCTCTCTCTCTCTCTCTCTCTCCACCCTTTTTTCTCCAAGTCTCTCGATATAGCAAATGTTGGTGTTACTATCATCCACGTTGTTATGAACATTGTTGGTTTGAGATATGGGCTTCCAAGCTTTCGACACTTTCTTAAACTACAATATATATATATATATATATTTTTTTTTCTATTTTTGCGAAAGAAAAAATATTCAGTTATCTGCACATAGTGGCTTTCAAACTTTTTGTGCTTGCGGACCCTTTCTCAAACCTACGATGCATTATAACTTTTCTTTTTTTTAAGGTATGAGAGAAATAAATATTCAGCAAATAGTACGAATAACAATTACATTATTTCTTCTATCTGTGGCTTCATTGATATCCGTTGTTTTAGTACAATAATTCCCAACCTTTTCATACTCGCGGTCCCTTCTTTCCTCAAACCTTCGATACATTTGCGCCATTAATCCTTTTTTCTAGACCTATATTTCATAAAGGCGCGAGAATTTCCTTTCCAGGAATGACTTCATTGATATTCGTAATGCGAACATTGGCGCCACGAAAATTGACCCTCAATGATATTCCTCCCTCTCTCTATGTCTTTTTTCCTTGTATCTGTCTATAGTCATATAAATCTAATCTTTCTAATTATTCGTTTATGAATTATCTGAGTTTTATCTAATTCTTAATGTCTACCTATCTATCTCATCTTGTATCTATTTATCTATCTATCTCTCGGAAGACTTTTTTAATGTATTTTCAAAATCCATTTTCCTCTTCCTATTTCTTATTGCCTCCGTTTCTTTTCCTGTTCTTCTCCTTGCTTACCCATGTCTCTCTTGTACTGTAATTCTTGTACTTTTACTATTATTTCAATCGTATTCCACCAACTAAAGAAAATGTCTGTCTGTTCTTTGTTGAGATAATTAAAGTGATTGCTATCATTATTATTCTATTTCTATTGCTTTAACCAGTGTTATCTATCTATGTATCTTTCTTTCCTTCCTTCGATCTGACTGTCCACATCCAGTCTTTATGAACTCTATGAACTATGTGCACTTATATTATTCCTATTTTCCCTTTTGCTTCGTTTATTCCATTTTTCTTCTTCATGGTTATTTACGCCTCAATAATAAATGTAATTTTCATTATCTTGAAGACAATAATCGCCTCATCGTGATTATCACCATTACCATTATCATTAATTTCTTTTTATTATATTACAGTTGCCATTAGTATAATTAAGCATATTACAATCAATACCACTACTATTGCCATAATTATTGCCATTATTATTACGTCCATTTATAATCATTTTATTATTATCACGAATGGCAGAACACTTTTTTATACATTGGCAAAGTTTCCAGTATTAACGCTATACTTATTATCATCATTCTCTCCTTTTTTTAATATCTACGACAGTTGTTATTATAATTTTCATCATCAATGCCATTAGTACCATCATCTTTATTACCGTTCCTATTATTGTTATTATCATTATAATTATCAGTCATAATTGAACTGTCAATGTTATTCTAAGCGTTTTCATTATCATAAATACATCACTATTATTCACCTTATTATTTTTATTATCATTATCATTAGTAATATCATTATTATCATTTTTAATCATTATCAACTATATTTTTTTTATTGTTATTGTTAATATTATTATCGGTATAGTTTCATTATTATTATCATTTGCATCATCATCATTATTATTATTACTTTTATTTATTAGCTTCCTATTTCCCCTATACGTTGTTCGTATTATCAGTTAGCCCTATTCCATATAATCACATGAAAAAATTGCCACAGATTACAATCTATTAAGACTCGTACACAACGCTTCTTTTCTATAAAAATAAAAGTAAAAAGAAAAATGCATGTTTTATTAGATAAATAAAGATAAAATAAAAATGTTCCGAGATGGAGCAGAGCGTGGTTTCGATCCACGGTCCTCCGGGTTATGAGCCCGGCGCGCTTCCACTGCGCCACTCTGTTGGAAAAGGATCTATGTTAAGTATAGTTAATTAAAATTCATTTTTCAATATCTGTCATATCTGTTTAAACTATTATCATGTTTATCAACATTGTTATCATTGCTATGTTTCATGTTTGGAATACATCTGCCCAAGATATGGTCTTAAATCAAGGGATATTAAAGAACACGGAAGGAGTGCGCCTGAACCGTGGGACAGGAATTTTCAAGTATCGTCCTAATTGACATTTTGCTTCTTTGGTGAGATATAGCCGATATTGCCATTCTTTATCAAGACTTTTTACATGGAGGGAGGGAGGAGGGGAGGAGGGAAGGGCTTCCTGCGGCGATCGACCGGAAGAATTGGCGTTCTTGGTTTGCGAGAACCGAGAGAGGAACACCAGCCTCTGGAGCAGCGTTGGGGGAGTGCAGGGAGGCCGGAGGCAGGGCAGCTGGCGTGTCTGAGGCGGGGCAGGAGATCGAGACGCCAGCGGCTGTCAAAGAGGAAGGGAGAAATGCACAAGAGCCTAACAGTACTACTATTACTACTAAGGATAGCACTAGCAACAACAATAATAAAACAGACACGCGTCTTATGAATAAAAACTCTTCTTCTGTTTCTGTATTTCTGTTTCTCTGCCTGTCGCCTCTCTCTCTCCGCACTTGTTTTTTTTCTCCAGCTATCTCTTACCCTACGTGTGTGTATGTGCCTCTCCCTCTTTGCTTACGATAAATATTATAAATTGTTGAAGAAGAAACTTAAATAGACTAGATTTTAGTGTTTCTTTTGGGAATAGATACTGTGTTCACTTTTATTTCCAATATCACTGTGTCCTTTCCAGAAAAATCTTATTTTTGGGAGTGTTTCTCTTTTTCATTTCCTCTCTTTCTCTGCATCTCTTTTTCTTTTCACTTCTTTCCCCCCCCCTCTATCTCTCTGTTTTTAATCTTTTGCTGATGTTATAACATATTTATAATCTATTCGTGGGCTTTAATTCTTACTGTGTTACGTCTGTAGGGAGAAAGCCTGCTTCCAGTATCATCCTTATACAAACTTGCGGGAAGGAATAAACTAACAGAGGAAAATATATAATAAACAAAGAAACAATCAATTTACAAGATGTATACAAACAACCCATCACCTCCCACAAAATCCGTCTGTTTTAATCATTTCTTCTACATCATAGTTCTTAGTCTCTGTGGTGTAACGGTAACGCAGCCGCCTCTGAATCGGGAACACCGGGTTCGATTCCCGGCGGAGACAATATTTAGATTTTTTTATTGAGTTATTTATTGTTATTGTATGCTTTTAACCTTACTGTTATTGTTACTACTATAACTACTACTACTTATAACAGAAGAAAGAGAGAGAGAGAAAAGATTACACAATACTATTATATATTCTAAAATCTTTGCTACATATTCTTTTATTATTTTTCATGTGTTATCATGATCAATCCTCTTATTATTATTACTATCATAGTTATTATCAAATTATCCTTTTCTTATCAGCTACAAAATCATTATCATTGTTATATTGTTCTTATCATTGGCGGCATTTGTTCCTTGTTGCTACTTTTATTATCATTTTTAGAATATGTCATTATTGCAGTTATCATTACCATTATTATTATTACTATTTTATATATATCAAATATTACCCTCATTATTATCGTTGTCGATATTATTACTATCATTGTTATAATTGTTGTTTTGTTATTGATAATTAAAATAACAAATATCATCATAATTGATATGTAAAGGTTGTTATTGTTAATGTTATGTAATTTTTTATCTTTTGAATAAACTAGTGTCTTATGAATATGAGTTGTAGGCTCACAAATAACATTGTTTTATTTCTATACGAGTAGAATTCTCAATGACTAATACAGTAATTACGAATTTTATTGTGTACAAATATGTGCTTTTTATTTCGTAAATGATTTTACTCTTGCTCATGATGAATATAATTGTAAACATATATATGGACTTCATGAATATATAGGTTGTAATGTATTTTATAATCAATAAGAACATTCATAATGATAGGCCTACTTAGTGTAACATATCCCTGTGTAGTTTTCTATCATTCGTGTCTAATTCCCTTGCAGTTGCTGTAATATTTTTTTGTTTTTGTTGTGCTGTGTTTTGTTTTAAGGACGAAATGTACGTAGACTAGATGATAACATTTCCATTGATATGGCATTGATAATATCAGTTTTTTCAGAAAAAATGAAAAGTCCTTATGTGTCTACGTCTCAAATTCTCCACCTTTCTCTCTATAAAATCTATGTAACTCATTCTCTTTTCTTTATCTATTTCTGTATCTCTCTTTCTCTGTCTAACGCCTCTCTCCCGCTCCTCGCTCTCTCTACTCCTCTCTCTTTTTATCCATCTCTCTCTCTCTACCTGTGTCTCTTCCTCTTTGCTTACGGTAAATATGAAATTTAATTGTTTTAATTGTTTCCGGTGGGAATAGATACTGTGTTCACTTTTATTTCCAATATCATTGTTTCCTTTTCAGCAAAATGAATTTGTGATTGGGAGTGTTTCTCTATATCTCCGCATCTCTTTCTTTTCCACTTCTCCCCTTCCCCTCTCTCTCTGTCTGTCTGTCTGTCTGTCTGTGTCTCACTCTCTCTCCATCTTTTGCTGATGTTATAACCATAGTGAAAATCTATTCGTGGGCTTTAATTCTTACTGTCTTACATTTGTAGGTAGTCAATCTTTATTTTCGAAGATTGTTTTTTAGCTAAATACGTTTTCCCGATACTTATCTTCCATTGTCTTACGTCGTTTTTTTATCTAAATACGTTTTCCCGATGCTTATCTTCCATTGTCTTACGTCGTTTTTATCTAAATACGTTTTCCCGATACTTATCTTCCATTGTCTTATGTCACCATGAAAGCTTAAAATAAATTTAAACTCAATGTCTAAAATAGCCAACGTCAACAGAGAAAGAGACATAGAGAGAGAGGGAGGTTCAATATTATTGTTATCAATGATGAATGCAATATTCTATATCATTATTGTTTTGATCACTTCTATTGTTAAAGTAACAACAGATATATAGTTTAAAACGTCTTTTAAATTTTTTTCTTGGGGAATGAAAGAGTATTTAGGCTATGCAAGCGAACACAAATCTAGAAAAACTAGCTCTTCCTGTTTTAATTCATAAGCGGATCTATAAAGGTGAAATTGAGTAAAATAGACAAAAATTGAGCCTGACCTGCGTTCGGCCACCCTGCGTTCCTGCAATGCTCTTCCAGGCGACCGTCATATGAGGCAGGGCGTTATAGACACACGAACGTATTTCTTTAATATCCGTTGATTTATAAACCGATCTCAGATGATAGTGATAACATGAGGCAGGAGATGCGGTGCTGAGATCGAGCGCAAGTGACGTCTAGAAATCAGAGTCGTTTTTCTCACTTGCAAGACACTATTTTTTTCTCACTACAAGACACTATTGTTCGTGTTATTTGCTGATTTACTTAAAATGATTGTAGAATCGGTACCGAAGCCTCGAATCAAAGGCCATATATGGCAATGACCGCTGACATTTCCAAACGTCCCAAAATATATCAGATCTAACATTGAAATTTCATTACAAGGGAACACGTGACCATCTGCATTTATGATAACAGTAACAATAATAATGGTAATAATGATGATGATGATGACACAGAAATAACATTGATAATAAAATGATTAAAATTATCAATAAATAATAAAATTATTAATAAAAATGATGGATAATGGTATTGATGATGAAAATAATAACATTACATAATAAATTAAAGGATAATGGTAATAATAAAAATAATCATAATATTATAGTGTTATAACTATAATATTATAGCTTTTTCTTCTTTAATAAAAAAGTGTTCTGTCCTTCATGATAATGATACAAATGGTAAAGATAATTATGAGGATTACGAATAATGAATCACAATATAACAGATTTATAAATAACCAGGAAGAGGTAATACGAAAACAAAAGAAAAAAAAAGGGAAGCACAACGCCGGGGATCGAACCCGGGTCTACGATCTTTGAGACCGTCATGCTGACCACTGCACCACCGGGTCTACGAATGTATAGTTATATAGATAATGAAGGTAATAAGGATCTCAGTGATTATGATAATGATGATAATGTGAATAGCAAAAGTAGTGGTATTCATTGTAATATGATTACTTACGCTAATGGGATCTGTCATACTAATGATAATGGCGATAATCACGATGGTGCGATAATGACAAAGAAATATAAATGGTACCGATGATGATAGTCGCAGTCACTTCAATCACCCCAATAATGAACGTCAATAGTGACGTCTAGAAATCAGAGTCGTTTTTCTCACTTGCAAGTATTTTTTTCTCACTACAAGACACTATTGATTTGCTGATTTACTTAAAATGATAATCGTCGAATCAAAGGCCAAATATAGCAATGACCGCTGATATTTATATATAAGCCATTCAAACTATTATTTCGAAGTCAAAAGCGTAGACCCGGGTTCGAATTACTCTGTTTCTTCCCTCTATATTCCTGGTTATTTATAAAATCTGTTAATTGTGAATCCTAACTTTTGTTGGTGTAGCAAAAATGCATGATTAGGATAGGAAAAGCACAAGAATCACAATATAACAGATTTATAAATAACCAGGAGGAATATAGAGGGAAGAAACAGAGGTAATACGAAAACAAAAGAAAAAAAAAAGGGAAGCACAATGCCGGGGATCGAACCCGGGTCTACGATCTTTGAGACCGTCATGCTGACCACTGCACCACCGGGACTTCCCCGAGATATATGGTTGATGAATGGTTTATATATATAAATATATAATATATATATACATTAATAAAAAAGGAGAAAAAACTGCGCAGAAAAAATAATTTTATGATAATAATATAATTATTTTTACTATTATCATTATCATTGTTATTCTTTTATGATCATTATCACCACTATTATCCTTATCATTATTATTATCATTATTATTTATTGTCATTATCATTATTATCATCATTACCATTACTGTCACTACTATTATTATCATTGCCATCGGTACTATTATCATTATCATAACTATTATTATTGTTGTTATCAATATTATCATTACTGCCATTATCATAATTATTATCGCTATCATTATTATCATTATGATTGTTATTGTATATATTATCGTTAATATTATCATTACCATTATTATCATTATCATTATTATTATTATTACTATTCTTATCATCATCATCATCATCATCATCATCATCATCATCATCATCATCATCATCATCATCATCATCATCATCATCATCATCATCATCATCATCATCATCATTATCATTATCATTATCATTATCATTATCATTATCATTATCATTATCATTACTATTACTATTACTATTACTATTACTATTACATTATTTATCATTAATCATTATCATTATCATTATCATTATCATATCATTACTATTACTATTACTATCTATTTACTATTACTATTACTATTACTATTACTATTACTATTATTACTATTTACTATTACTATTATCATTATCATATCATTATCATATCATTATCATGCATTACCATTATCATTATCATTATCATTATTATTATCATTATTATTATTATTATTATTATTGTCACAAGATAGTGGTTAAGGGTAGTTGTGTAGGTTCGTCATGGACATTGTTGCCGTGGCGAAGGCAGGTGTTGGCGGAGGGCAGAGCATTGCCGGTGACAGGACAGGAGGAGGGCAGTGATAATATTATGATAATAAGAGAAGAGAGAGGAGAGCAGTGAATAATAAGAGAAGAGAGAGGAGAGGCAGTGATAATAATTAAGAGAAGAGAGAGGAGAGGCAGTGATAATAATTAAGAGAAGAGAGAGGAGAGGCAGTGATAATAATTAGCGCGAGAGGTTTTGACTTCCCCGAAAAGGTGGATGAAGTGATTTTCATTTCTTTTCTTTTTACGAATGTTGAGATATGAGAGATTTTTACATTGGTGTCTGTGTGTAAGGCTGAGATAATTATAATTTGTGAACATAAGATAAAAGCATGTAAGTATGCATATTTAACCCTTATGTAGGTTATTTTCCTATGCGAAAATGTTTAAAAAGTTGATTTTGATTCCCCTAAAAGGCCTTTTGGGTCTACTTATTGAACAGTGAAACTCCTGTCATGACTGCAAGAGGGAATCCTCAGGGAAAGTGGCCACAGCATATAATAAATGTGAACTGGGAATTGTTTTTGTTTGTGTATTTGTGTGCTTATGCCTTTTATTTTCATTAATTTTGTTGTGCATTTTCTGTGTATTATTTTTGTTCAGTGAATGTCTGGAACGAATATTCTTTACAATTCTAGCACGTTGAAGCAAATTAAATGTTTCGATGTTTTTTTTTTTTTTTTTTTCTTAATATTCTACGGATAAGAGAGATGTGAATCATCTTTTTTTTCGCTTTTTCATTATTATTATTATCAGCATCATTATAATTACTGCAATTTCTATAACAATTATTGTTGATATTGTTGTTATCTTTATTATCATTATTACTGTTGTTGTTGTTGCCTTTGTTATTATTATTACTATTATTATTATAATCCATTATCGTTACTGTTATTATTTTATTATTATCATCATCACCATAATCATCATAATCAACATCATCATCATTATCATAATTATTATTTTTATTTCTCTTTTATTATCATTACTATTATTTTCCATACTCTTTCGTATTGTAAACACCGGAGAAAGAGACAGAAACAGAAGTTGAAATATATATGGAACGGAAGATAAATAGAGGCACAAACAAAAATTAAGGTAAAAAACTTTACATTTTTGGTATCCGTCGGGAATTGAACCCGAGTCTGTCGCGTAGGAGGCGACCGTGCTAACCACTACACCACAGAAACATGTATAATATATGAAGATTTTACTAGAGTTATATTGTAGCTTTTACGAGAACGTATATTATACTTATATATGTTATATTACATGTGTGTGTGTGTATGTGTGTGTGTGTGTGTGTGTGTGTGTGTGTGTGCGTGTGTGTGTTTTCACTTAAAGAGTAAGATGTATCAAACATTATTGTATGCCTACCATTCCACTAAAATATATCCAGTCGTAGAAGAATCAAATGGTTACCAACCTCTTTTAAGTACCTCTTTTCTTGTCTCCTTTAAAAAACTGCTTTCCAAAAATATCCAGTTAAAAGGAAAAATCTACCCACCTTCCTTCCTACCTCACCTAAGTACTAATCACTTATTTTGTTGGCATTCCCACTGCTGTTACCATTTTCCTTATTATCAATACTTTTCACAGACCCCTAAATCGACAATACCATTAGAATGAGTATTTCGAAATTACTATTGGACCATATAGTTTATTTACAGGTGTTGCCATTCTCATTTGCAATTCTACGTTTATTATTCGAAATTTGCGGTTAAAGGAGTCAGCAGTAATAAGTTATTAATATATCCCTCGATCCCATATAATACATACCTCTTTTCATTTCATATCTTTTTACCATTATAACACAGCTTAACTTCCCTAAATGTGGGATAACACTGAAGTGGCCACTTCATGGTTACTAAGAGCAAGTAGCGAGTCGAGGAGAAATGCCAAATGTATTAGAAAATTGAAGGTGTCCATTTTACATACGGGGCAGGAATCCTCGGCGATAACTAGGTATTTGGACTTTTGTAAAATAGATATCAGCACATAACTGTCCAACACGCATCTAATGGATGGTTGTCGAGGAATAGACATGAGATGAACGACTGCCTGGTTTGTCTATACTCAGTGATTTTACTTCATTACGGATTTAAGTAACATTCATATATTTCATGACACTGTGAACTGCAGCGACAACCCTTTCATATCTTATAGGTAGTTATCAATTAACTGTAAAAAAAAAAAAAAAAAAAAAAAAAAAAAAAAAAAAAATATATATATATATATATATATATATATATATATATATATATATATATATATATATAATTCTTCTCTCCAATGAGGCAAAGTTGGACGAAGATAACACTAAGCAAGATAATAAAACAAAATTTGCTTCTTTTGCCTCTTTCCTTCCTTCCACCTTTCCTATTCCATCTTGATTTTTCTTTTTCTCTTCAGCACTTGTTCATCCTCTTCTTCCTCCTCCCAGTCTTTACTTCTCATATTACTTCTGAAAACGCGCATAAACCCTAACAAACAACCAAGCAAATGAAAAAATCCAAAATAATTTCTCCATACTCTTTCGTATTGTAAACACCGCAGAAAGAGACAGAAACAAAAGTTGAAATATATATGGAACGGAAGATAAATAGAGGCACAAACAAAAATTAAGGTAAAAAACTATACATTTATGGTATCCGTCGGGAATTGAACCCGAGTCTGTCGCGTAGGAGGCGACCGTGCTAACCACTACACCAGAAACATGTAAAATATATGAAGATTTTACAAGTTATATTGTAGCTTTTACGAGAACTCTTATATTATACTTATATATGTTATATTACATGTGTGTGTGTGTGTGTGCGTGTGTGTGTGTGTGTATGTGTGTGTGTGTGTGTGTGTGTGTGTGTGTGTGTGCTTTCACTTAAAGAGGAAGATGTATTAAACATTATTGTATGCCTACCATTCCACTAAATATATCCAGTCGTAGAAGAATCAAATGGTTACCAACCTCTTTTAAGTACCTTTGTCTCGTTTAAAAAACTACTTTCCAAAAATATCCAGTTAAAAGGAAAAATCTACCCACCTTCCTTCCTACCTCACCTAAGTATTAAGATAGAGAGAAATCCTGGAAAAAAATCACTTATTTTGTTGGCATTCCCACTGCTGTTGCCATTATCCTTATTATCAATACTTTTCACAGACCCCTAAATCGACAATACCATTAGAATGCGTATTTCGAAATTACTATTGGACCATATAGTTTATTTACAGGTGTTGCCATTCTCATTTGCAATTCTACGTTTATTATTCGAAATTTGCGGTTACAGGAGTCAGCAGTAATAAGTTATTAATATATCCCTCGATCACATATAATACATCTCTTTTCACTACGTATCTATTAAAGTTATTTGATTGCATTACCTTACCATTACTTTAAATAAATCTCTCTATTACACTATTCATCTCACTTGTTTCATATTCTCATGTCTATATAACTGCATTCGTTCATCTCATGCCTATTCCTCGACGACCATCCAAAACTATAAACTTGTTACAAAGAAGTGCATATATGAAATACAGTTTATCGTTTCTTATGAGAGATTTAATCGCCGCATTTAGTCAGCATTTATGGCTACTACACAGGCGTCTCATAACTGTCTCTAATTTCTATAACTTTAATATACGTCCATCTGCAGTTTCGCCAATAAGTGTAGCGTGGTTGGTAGGATGAGTTCCTCTCACCTTTTTCCTTTTTTATATATTACACATATGTCAGGAAGATTTATCTTGAAGCTGTTAATAATGATGATAACATTAATAATTTTCATGCGACAGCAAAAAGAATTTCTTGCACCGAGATGTTCAACAATGACGAAACATCTGAACGTCTTGGATCTTTTTTAACCATTATGACACAGCTTAACTTCCCTAAATGTGGGACTAACACTGAAGAAGTGGCCACTTTGTGGTTACTAAGAGCAAGTAGCGAGTCGAGGAGAAATGCCAAATGTATTAGAAAATTGAAGGTGTCCATTTTACATACGGGGCAGGAATCATCGGCGATAACTAGGTATTTGGACTTTTGTAAAATAGATATCAGCACATAACTGTCCATCACGTATCTAATGGATGGTTGTCGAGGAATAGACATGAGATGAACGACTGCAATTATATAGACTCATGAGAATATCGAACCAGTGAGATGAATTGTGTAATAGAGATTTATTTGAAACATGTATGGGGTGAACGAAAGCAGCAATATAACTTTAATAACTCTGTAATGAAGAGATATATGTATTATTTGTGATCGAGTTGTATATTTATAACTTATTACTGCTGACTCCTCTAACCACAAATATCGACAAATAAAAGTAGATTTGCAAACAAAGATTATATGGCTCACTGGTAATTTCGAAACAGGTATTCTACTGGTACTGTCGACTTGAAGGTCTTGTGAAGAGTATTGGTGATAATGAAAACTTAGATATTTTCTCAGTAGTGTATGTTTAAAAGAATACTTATTTTAATAATCTTCGAATGGATAATATACTATAGCAAAATGGTATCAAGATAAACAATATATAACAAGAAATAGCTTCATGGAAAGAGAGAATAAAATGAAATGTGGACAAGAAATCTTACAAGGTGAATTACAACTCATCTCATATGGTACAAACAGAAAATGAAATGAAATGAACACAAGAATTACATAGCATACGGAACGAAATAAAAGATATATGGTTAGCGCAGGATCTGGCTGGCACAATTCAAGTGACATAGAAATAGTATTTACACCTTGGTAGCCATGCTGCCTGGTTTCTATAGTGTTTTTTACTTCATTACGGATTTAAGTAACATTCATATATTTCATGACACTGTGAACTGCAGCGACAACCAACCTTTCATATCTTATAGGTAGTTATCAATTAACTGTAGTAAAAAAATAAAAATAAATAAATAAATAAATAAATAAATAAATTATATATATATATATATATATATATATATATATATATATATATATAATCCTTCTCTCCAATGAAGCAAAGTTTTTACGAAGATAACACTAAGCAAGATAATAAAACAAAATTGGCTTCTTTTGCCTCTTTCCTTCCTTCCACCTTTCCTATTCCATCTTGATTTTTCTTTTTCTCTTCAGCACTTGTTCATCCTCTTCTTCCTCCTCCCAGTCTTTGCTTCTCATATTACTTCTGAAAACGCGCATAAACCCTAACAAACAACCAAGCAAATGAAAAAATCCAAAATAATTTCTCCATACTCTTTCGTATTGTAAACACCGGAGAAAGAGACAGAAACAAAAGTTGAAATATATATGGAACGGAAGATAAATAGAGGCACAAACAAAAATTAGGGTAAAAAACTATTCATTTATGGTATCCGTCGGGAATTGAACCCGAGTCTGTCGCGTAGGAGGCGACCGTGCTAACCACTACACCACAGAAACATATAGAATATATGAAGATTTTACTAGACTTATATTGTAGCTTTTACGAGAACTCTTATATTATACTTATATATGTTATATTACATGTGTGTGTGTGTGTGTGTTCTTTCACTTAAAGAGTAAGATGTATTAAACATTATTGTATGCCTACCATTCCACTAAAATATATCCAGTCTTAGAAGAATCAAATGAAGTTACCAACATCTTTTAAGTACCTCTTTTCTTGTCTCCTTTAAAAAACTGCTTTCCAAAAATATCCAGTTAAAAGGAAAAATCTACCCACCTTCCTTCCTACCTCACCTAAGTATTAAGATAGAGAGAAATCCTGGGAAAAAATCACTTATTTTGTTGGCATTCCCACTGCTGTTGCCATTATCATTATTATCAATACTTTTCTCAGACCCCTAAATCAACAATACCATTTCGAAAATTACTATTGGACCATATAGTTTATTTACAGGTGTTGCCATTCTCATTTGCAATTCTACGTTTATTATTCGAAATTTGCGGTTACAGGAGTCAGCAGTAATAAGTTATTAATATATCTCTCGATCACATATAATACATACCTCTTTTCATTTCGTATCTTTTTACCATTATAACACAGCTTAACTTCCCTAAATGTGGGACTAACACTAAAGAAGTGGCTACTTTATGGTTACTAAGAGCAAGTAGCGAGTCGAGGAGAAATGCCAAATGTATTAGAAAATTGAAGGTGTCCACTTTACATACGGGGCAGGAATCATCGGCGATAACTAGGTATTTGGACTTTTGTAAAATAGATATCAGCACATAGCCGTCCATCACGTATCTAATGGATGGTTGTCGAGGAATAGACATGAGATGAACGACTGCAATTATATAGACTCATGAGAAAATCGAAACAGTGAGATGAATTGTGTAATAGAGATTTATTTGAAACATGTATGGGGTGAACGAATGCAGCTATATAACTTTAATAAATCTGTAATGAAGAGATATATGTATTATTTGTGATCGAGTTGTATATATATAACTTATTACTGCTGACTCCTCTAACCACAAATATCGACAAATAAAAATAGATTTGCAAACAAGATTATATGGCTCACTGGTAATTTCGAAACAGGTATTCTACTGGTACTGTCGACTTGAAGGTCTGTGAAGAGTATTGGTGATAATGAAAACTTTAACAGCAATGGGCATGCCAACAAAATAAGTACAACAAAAAAGGAAAATAGTTAATATTTTATGTTTTTTTTCCATGATTTCTCTTTATCTTAATAAGAGATAGAAGAAAGATAGGTAGATATTTTCTTTGAAATGGATATTTTCGGAGAGAAGTTATTTGAAGGAGCCAAGAAAAGAGGTCAATTCGATTCTTCTACAACTGGAATGGTAATCAGACGATAATGTTTAATACGACTTATTACTCTTTAAGTGAAAGCACGCACACACATACACACACGCAACATAACATAACATTACCTTAGTGTAATATAAGAGTTCTCGGTTCAATCCCCGACGGATACTAGATACTTAATCATTTATGTTATGTTTTCTTATTCTATTTTACCGTTCCATTTACTACCGTTCCATTTACCTACCGTTCCATTTTACCTACCGTTCCATTATTTACCTATCGTTCCTCTTATTCGGTGTTTACAGTATGAAGGAATGAGGTTTGATTTTGGATATTTTTATTTGCTTGGTTGTTTGTTAGTGTTTATGTGCGTTTTCGCAAGTTTGCTTTCATATTATTCATATGAGAAGCAAAGACTGGGATGAGGAAAAGAACGAACAAGTGATAAAAGAGAATTAATTAAAAATCAATACGGAGTAGGAAAGGAAGAAAGAAGAAGGAAAAAGGCAAAGAAGCAAATTTTGTTTTATCATCTTGCTTAGTGTCATCTTCGTTCCACTTTGCCTTCTTTGAATAAGAAATGCGATTTCATAGGAGATTAGAATGATCTCTTTTTACAGTAGCTAATGATTACCTTTATATTTTGAAAGGTTTGTTGTCATTGTAGTTCACAGTGTCTTAAATTAATTAAATGTACTCATGGTCCGTAATGAAATAAAAACACAGTGGACAAACCAGACAGTACAGCCACCAAGGTGTGAAAATACTACTGCTATTGCATGTGACAGCTGGATCCTGTGCTAACCATGTATCTTCTATTTTGTACCGTATGAGATATAATTCTTGTTTACATTCCATTTTATTTTATTTTGAACCGTATGTGACGAATTGTAATTCACCTTATGAGATTTCTTGTCCACTTTTCAATTTATTCTCTCTTCATTTAAAAAAAAAAATCAGCTATATACTTTTCTATATTGAAACCATTTAATATATTACATCATCTATTCGAAGGTTATTAAAACGAGTATTTTTATAAATATATACACTACTGAGAAAGCATGTAATATCATAGCGACACAGAAATTTCATATTGATTTATATTTAGCTTCGAAAACGTACTTTCGATTGGGTAAAGGACTGTTACTTGAATAGAAAATGATAAGAATTCGAATGTACACCAATGATTACGAAGTTATTGTTGATCGTTGTCATGGAATGTTAACATATACACACAGACAAACAGAAAAACATACATACAGACAAACAGAACAACTATACATACGAGAAAGACACATATACACAGACAAACAGAGAGAAAGAGACATACATATACACAGACAAACAGAGAGAAAGACATACATATATACAGACAGAGAGAGGTGGATAGATGAATAGATAATTAAAGGAATGAAACTGATATTCACTTTTAAGGCATAATTTAATAGTCAACCATAAAAATTTAATTTATTTTCTTTAATGATGCATTATAGAAAATGCAGTCGTAGTGAAGGGGTGGACTTCGGTTTTCAAATCGGCCCCGCCTCATGAAATATGAGAGAGAGAGAGAGAAGAGAGAGAGAGAGACGATGAGAGAGAGAGAGAGAGGAGAGAGAGATGAGAACAGAGAGAGAGAGAGAGAGAGAGGAGAGTGACGAGAGAGAGAATGAGATGTAGGAGAGAGAGAGAGAAATTATTGTTACAATGATGTATGTATATTCTAATCATTGTTGATTTGATTTACTCTTATTTGCCTAAACTAACAACAGATATATAGTCTAAAACCATTACAAAATTACTTATCATTATACTAACATCGCTATTACTTTCGTCTTATTATCATTATCATTATCAGCTTAATGATTTCCTTGTCATTATCAAAATCATCACCATCGCTATATGTTTTTTATCATTAGTTGCAGCATTATGGCTTTTTAATTGCCATACCAGCCATTGTCATTATAAAAAACACATGGGAGGGAGATATACCTAATCCGAGAAAGCCTGCTTCCAGTATCATCCTATATATAAACTTGCAGGAAGGAATAAACTAACAGAGGAAAATAGTGAATAAACAAGAAACAATCAATTTACAAGATGTATACGAACAACCCATCACCTCCACAAAATCCTCTGTATTTAATCCTTTTCTTCTATTCATATTTCCCATAGTCTCTGTGGGTTGTAACGGTAACGCAGCCGCCTCTGAATCGGGAACACCGGGTTCGACTCCCGGCGGAGACAATATTTAGATTTTTTTATTGAGTTATTTATTGTTATTGTATGCTTTTAACCTTACTGTTATTGTTACTACTATAACTACTACTACTTATAACAGAAGAAAGAGAGAGAGAAAGATTACACAATACTATTATATAATCTAAAATCTTTGCTCATATTCCTTTCATTTATTTTTTCATGTGTTTCATGATCAATCCTCTTATTATTATTACTATCATAGTTATTGTCAACATTATCTTTTCTTATCA
>NW_020869067.1:158622-172548 GCF_003789085.1 Penaeus vannamei | reverse complement strand
ACCATGTAGATTTAATTACTTGGTTTTTGCTATGGTAACAACAGATACATATTCTAAAACTATTACATAATTCCTCATCATTATATTATCATCGTTGTTACTCTTGTCTTCTTATTCGAATCTTTACCATCATCAAACATATGGGAATGAATAGACCTACAAACGAAAATAGATAGATAAACAAAGAAACAAACTTATAAGATGTATATAATATATATAAACAACCACTCACCTTAAAAAAACTAAAGAAAATGAATAAATGAATAAATAAAAATAAACATCCTTCTGTGATTAATCATTTCTTCTATTTTGAATTTTTCCAAGTCTCTGCAGTGTAACGGCAGCGCCTCCAAAGCGGGAACACCGGGTTCGACTCCCGGCGGAGACACTACTAATTATTAATTAATTTTATCAATTATTTACCGTCGTTTTGTGCTTTGCAACCTTATTAAGACGATGATTTTCTTAACACATCTTGATAAATATTCAATAAATATTCATAAATACAGACGCAAATGCGCAGAAACAAAGGCATTTCAGTTTACCTATCTGACAGATATACATTTCCCTATCTGTCTACCCGGTAGATATGCGTCTCAACTGATAGATATGCATTTATTTCTGTGTATCTAGATGTCCGTATAATAAGTCCTCATTGGGTCGGGCCTCGCTTAATGTCAACAAACTGGCCGCATATCATTGCTGCTTCGAATCCTCTCAATACTTAGATAACACAGCAGCTGCTTTGATTAGAATTATCATATTTTCATTTTCTAAAACCATTATTATTCTTATTTCTATTTTGATAACCCCCCTTCCTGTTATTATCATCATCAGCTTTACCAGTTTATTATCGCTGTCAATATCATCATTAGGATTGTTATAAGATTTTGATCATTGGCTGCAGTATTATTGGCATTGTTCGTCGTAATCATCCTTAGCACTATATAAATAGCCTGTCATTAAAATATGATAGGTTAGCAACGAAAAAAAGCATAAACACCATTTCCTTATAAGGGCAAACAAGAGATACGAAACGTTTCCGATTTGGAAAGGAAAGCGAGATGGATACGAGTCACCGGACGAGTTTCTTGCTGGACCTCATGAGTCAGCTTCTGCATGGCGATTCGAGGGAAATGATTCCCGGCCGCACGGCGGATGGCTGCCTCGTTGAAGCTGTCCGAGCCCGACCCGATGAATTTACAGTCATAGACATAAATGAATGCATATTTGTCTAGCTGTCTCATAGATATACATTTGTCTATCTGCCCGGTAGATATGCGCTTCTAAGCTGATAGACATGCCTATCTTATTGTGTATATGCCTGCATAATGAGTATATATATGTCTGTATAATGAGTATTCATTGAGTCGGGCCTCGCGCAGTTTTCACATACCAGCCTGCAGTCAAGCGCGTTTCCTCGGACCACAGGAGACAGTTGTTACAGCGAACAAGGTTGATTTGTACATATATCTCGAAATACGGGAACTGCTCATACACAAGCTCAGATGTGTGTGAAAATGTTGCATTAGTCGAAATTAATTTTTCTTGAGGCTAGGAAAGGTTAAGGATTTTTAAAAAATCCAGGATACCAGAATGGGAAGCAAAATATAACAAAAACAGCATGACATATACAGACTAGACTACCAGTGTATGAACCTTTACAGGTGCAATCATGGCCCTGGCCAAAATATGATGGCAACTATGATAATAATGATGATATAATGAAAAGGATACGCTAAAGGCAGAAACAGCATTTTTGATTATTCTAATAATGTTATGAGTAATAACATCAATTACGGCAATAGCAACAGTGACAAAGATAAATCAATTAACAATAGCTCAAAATAAAAAAAAAAATAAAAAAATGTATGAGTACTTATAAATATAAACAATCTTTTCGGATTAGATTACAAAGAGAGAGAGAGTGAGAGGGGAGACAGAAAAAAAAGAGAGAGAAAGAAAGAGATCTCTTTATATTCCATGACACTGCAAACTAAGATGAGACATACTAAATGACAATCAGGGCGCGTCTCGTTGCCCCTCGTCACCGTGGCCGAGAGGGTAAGGGCGCCAGATTCGAAACCCGCGATCGCGAGTTCGAATCTGCAAAAGGGAGCCAAAAGCGCTCCCTCTGGACATGGAAAGCCCCGGGCACAAAAATCACAAGACGCCCAACGGTTGCAAACAGTTTTTCTATTTTTACATGAATATGTGTGTGCGTGTAGGCGATACCCAACTCATGATAGGTCAATGAAAATTCTATTCTTTCCTATTTCAGTTTGGGACGTCAAAACAAGCCATATCTCTCCTATGTAAGATATGCGTATATATTCGTCGAAAGTGCGATAAAAATCGTCAAATTCCGATATAAATGCGAAACTAAACAGAAAATGAAGCGAATACAAGTGAAAATAAAGAAACGCGTTGAATGCGTTCATATGTGTGTATATGTCAGAAAAGGAGAAAGGAAAGAGTTCATAAGCAGAGTGGACACGAAAAATATCCATCCCGCAAAATTTTGAATTACGAAAAACGACATTCATCAAACTCTCTCTCCCCCCCCCTTTTCTCCTCTCTTCTTCCCTTGCTAACGCACTAGCTCACTTTCTATATCTCCCTCTCTCTCTTTCTCCTTCTCCCTCTCTCTTTCTCATTCTCCCCTCCCCCATCTCTTTGTCCTTTTACTTCCTCTTACTCAGTCTTTCTTTAGCAGCTGTGGTTATTTTTACTGGCAGCAGTATTATCACCAATATCATGTAATTCCTTTTTTCACTATTATTGTAATTGCATTTGTTTATTATCATGAATGTAATTTTCTTTACCATCGTTATTAGTATTAGTAGTGAATGTGTGTGTGTGTGTGTGTGTGTGTGTGTGTGTGTGTGTGTGTGTGTGTGTGTGTGTTGTGTGTATGTGTGTGTGTGTGTGTGTGTGTGTGTTGTGTGTATGTGTGTGTGTATGTGTATGTGTGGTGTGTGTGTTGTGTGTATGTGTGTGTGTGTGTGTGTTGTGTGTTGTGTGTGTGTGTGTGTATGTGTGTGTGTGTATGTGTGTGTGTGTGTGTGTGTGTGTGTGTATGTGTGTGTGTGTGTGTGTGTGTGTGTGTGTTGTGTGTGTGTGTGTGTGTATGTGTGTGTGTGTGTGTGTGTGTGTGTGTGTGTGTGTGTGTGTGTGTGTGTGTGTGTGTGTGTGTGTGTTGTGTGTGTGTGTGTATGTGTGTGTGTGTGTGTGTGTGTGTGTGTGTGTGTGTGTGTGTGTGTGTGTGTGTGTGTGTGTGTGTGTCAATTGCAAAACACATAGATCACTTAATCTCGTTCTCATTCTCTCTTTGCCCACAATTTATTCATTAAATATTTAATCCTAAATTAGATTTACTAAAATCGCTTGTCTTGTCTGCGAGCATTTGTAGACACAGAACATTTCACTTTTGGAAAAGAATTTGATAAAGGTGAGAGAAGGACGGATCCAGCGTCAGATGGATTTCATATGTTCACACGGCACCCGCTACCTTTGTCGTCATCGCGTTAGCTGTGAAGGCGCGGGGGCCATTTGTACTTGTCGTAGAAAAAAAAACTGCAGTAAGCAAGGAGGAAGCGGCTTAATTAACATTTGACACCAAGTAAAACAGTGTCAGGCAAGTATTCCATACCAGTACCGATATGGAATCATCCTAAACAAATGTAAAATTTCAGTTTTGTTTTCCGCGTCTCACGAGGGCAATTTAGAGACAGTCCTTTCGAGGGCGGGGCACCAAGCCCTGATTTTATTATTTTAAAGGAGCCAAGAACAGAGTGGATAAGGCGAGGATGATTATTCTATCTAAATCGATGGAACTGAAGTATGACTGTGATTGTAAGTGTATGATGATCATTAATTCATAAAAATAGATTGAAAAATAGACTACATTGAGAGAGAGAGAGGGAGGGACAGAGAGAGAGAGAGAAAGAGAGAGATTGAGAGAGAAAGAAAGAAAAAAAGAGAGAGAGAGAGAGAGAGAGAGAGAAGAGAAGAGAGAGAGAGAGAGAGAGAGAGAGAGAGAGAGAGAGAGAGAGAGAGAGAGAGAGAGAGAGAGAGAGAGAGAGAGAGAGAAATGCAACACATGAATTCACACATATGTAACATAACCTACAAAACACCGTGCAAATCTAATACAACAAAATCTACGAAAGGTGTTACGTATTCGTAATGCAGTGGTTACCAAGGTCGCTATTAAAGCGACAGACCCGGGTTCGATCCCCGACGGAGACCATGTAAATACGGCTTTTTATGTTCAAATTAGTTTTAACATCTAAGTCAACATTTCTATTTCTTTCTGGTTGCTTATCTGCCTTCATCCTCTTGAAAGTGTATATATATGTTTTGATTTATTTTGATCTGTTTTCATTCACATGAAATGGAGTTAAAAAGAAAATTGACCACGAAAAATATCCCTCAAAAATTTGAATTGCGAAAGATGACTTTTCTCTCCCGCTCCCCCCCCCCCCCCTTTGTCTCTCTTCACCCCTCGCTTACACACTTTCTCTCTCTCTGTATCTCAGTACCCTCCCCTCCTCCCCCATCCCTCTTTCTCTCTCTTCTCCCTCTCCTCCATCTCTTTCTTCTTTCCCCCCTCCTCTCACTCATTCTCTTTCTTTTTTTTAGCAGGTATGGTTGTTTTTACAGACAGCAGTATTATCATAACCATGTTATCACTATTATTGTAATTACAATTGCTTATTATCATGAATGTAATTATCTTTACCATCATTATTGGTATTAGTTATGAATGTGTGTTTTCCTTCTCTTCCTTTGATCCCTTCACCCCCCCCCCCATCATCATCACCGTCATAAGTCATACTAATTATCATTATCATTACTCTTCCTATTTATGTTGGTATTGCTTTATTTCCATTCCCTTATCATTGTCTCTATTATTCTTTCATAATTATTTGCGGTTGTTGTACCATCATCATTACTGTTCTTATTCTAGTTTTTTTCCTCATTATCACTATTTTTACTGCAGTGGTTCTAATATTATCTTAGAATCACTTATATATATGCCATTAATACCACCGTGTAGCTAGTGTGTGTGTGTGTGTGTGTGTGTGTGTGTGTGTGTGTGTGTGTGTGTGTGTGTGTGTGTGTGTGTGTGTGTGTGTGTGTGTCTGTGTCTGTGTGTGTGTTTACATAGTGAATTGCAAAACACATTTACATAGACCACTCAATCTCGCTCTCGTTCTTTCTCCTTGCCCACAAGATATTCATTAAGCATTTTATACACTAGCAGCAAATTTCAATGTCTAATCCTAAATCATCTTCATCACAATCGCTTGTCTTGTCTGCGAGCATTTGTAGTCACACAACAATTTACATTAAGAAAAGAATAGAGCCAAGAATAGAATATGGCGTGGTTAATCATTTTATCTAAATCTACGGGACTGAAGTATGACTGTGATTATAGGCGTATAATAACATATCACATTAGAAAAATTAATTTTATTTCTATTATTTTCCAGTTTGTATTCATTTTAACCTATGGTAGACACAGGAAATTATACGAAGCTACACTCAGTAGTTCTGTAATGATTATAAATGTATTATTTAAGAACTGTATTATTAAATTATAAAAGCATAATAATAGATTGCATAGACTAGATTGAGAGAGAGAAAGAAACATAACACATGAATTCACATACAACATATGTAGCATAACCTACATAAACACTTTTAAATCTAATAAAACAAAATTTAACAGATGTTACTTTTCCTTGGTGCAGTGGTCTGCACGGTCGTCCCTGAAGCGACGGACACAGGTTCAATCCCCGACGGAGACCAAACTGAATCCCTTTTATGCACGAATTTGTTATAAAATCTGAATTTGCTCACACACTCATCAACATGTCTTTCCTTCTTTCTAGTTGCGTATCTGCCGTTATCCTCTTACCTGAAAGTGCATATATATATATATATATATATATATATATATATATATATATATATATATATATATATATATATATATATATATATATATATATATATATATATATTATACACATTTATTTATTTGTTTGTTGTTCTGTTTACGTTCATATGTATCTATATGTTAAAAAAAAGAAAGGGAGAGAGTTCAAAGCAAATTGGCCACGAAAAATATTCATCCGACAAAAATCTGAATTACGAAAAATGACTTTTCTCTCCCTTTCCATTCTCTCTCCCCCCCCTTTTCTCTCTCTTCATCCTCGCTAGCGCACTATCTTTCTATATCTCGGTAACCCCCTCTCCCTCTCTCTCTCTCTCCTTCCCCTCTCCCCCTCTCCCCCATCTCTTTCTCTTTCTCCTTCCTCTCACTCTCTTTCTTTCTTTAACTGGTATAGTTTATCATTGCTGGCACCAGTATTACTATCAACTTAACCAATATCATGTCATCACGTTTATAACCATTATTGTAATTACCATTATTTATTATCATGAATGTAATTATATTCACCATCATTATTAGTATCAGTAGTGAACGTGTGTGTGTGTGTGTGTTTGTATGTGAATGTTTGTGTGTGTGTGTGTGTGTGTGTGTGTGTGTGTGTGTGTGTGTGTGTGTGTGTGTGTGTGTGTGTGTGTGTGTGTGTGTGTGTGTGTGTGTGTGTGTGTGTGTGTGCATACATGTACGGTGAATTGCAAAACACAAACTCATACAACCATACATGAATAGACTAGCTCTCCTTGTGCATTAGACAACCAAAAGAATGTTTGTGAGTGTGTAAGCAAATTTAGATGTTGAAAAACTTCATAAAAACTCTATGGTTGTGGTCTCCGTCGGGGATCGAACCCGAGTCAGTCGTGTTCGAGGCGACCGTGCCACCGCTGCACTACGGACACAGGATAAATTTGAAATTTAGTTTTATTAGATTTCGTATAGTGTTTATGTAGGTCTCTTCTCTCTCTCTCTCTCTCTCTCTCTCTCTCTCTCTCTCTCTCTCTCTCTCTTCTCTCTCTCTCTCTCTCTCTCTCTCTCTCTCTCTCTCTCTCTCTCTCTCTCTCTCTCTCTCTCTCTCTCTCTCTCGTCTCTCTCTCTCGCTCTCTCGCTCTCTCGCTCTCTCGCTCTCTCTCTCTCGCTCAATGTTATCTATGCAATATATTTTTTATGTTTTTACTGATTAATAAATATAATTCTTAAATAATGCATTTTATTACCAGTTTAGCAATACGGCGTGTGCATTCTTAGAATTAGAATTAGAATACCATGCGTAAAGTTATTAAAAATTGGAAATGATTAAAATAAAAATATATATTCTAATGTGATGTGTTATCATGGGCCTATAATCACAGTTATACTTCAGTCCCATCAATTTTGATAAAATTATCAACCTCGCCATATCCACTCTGTTCTTAGCTCCTGTAAAATACCCACTAATGATAAAATCAGGGTTGGGTGCCCCACCCTCGTAAGCACTAATGTTAAANAGGCCTATAAACACAGTTATACTTCAGATCCCATCGATTTTGATAAAATATCAACCTCGCCATATTCCACTCTGTTTCTGGCTCCTGTAAAATACCCAACTAATGATAAATCAGGGTTGGGTGCCCCGCCCTCGTAAGGACTGGTCTCTAAATTGCCCTCATGACACGCGGAAAACAATACTGAAATTTATATTTAGTTCAGGATAACTGCATTGGTAAATGGTATGGAAAATTTGCCTGACATTATTTTACATGGTGTCAAATGTTAATTAAGCTTGTTTCAGAGTTGCTTACTGCAGTTATTTTCTTCGATAAGTACAAATGGCCCCCGCGCCTTCACAACTGACGTATCCGTCCTTCTCTCAGCTTATAAAATTTCTTTTCTAAATGTGAATTCTTCTGTGGCTCCAAATGCTCTAAATATATAAATATATAAAATATATAAAATATATAAATATATAAATATATTTATAATACTATAAATATATATAATATATAAATATATAAATATATTATATATATATATATATATATTATATAATATATATATATATATAATATAAATATAATATATATAAATAATATATATAAATATAAATAATATATATATAATATATAATATATATAATATATAATTTATATATATATATATATAAATAATAAATAAATAAAAATATAAATAAATATATATATAAATATATAAATATATAATATATAAATATATAAATATAAATATATAAATATAAATATAAATATATATATATATATATATATATATATATATATATATATATATATATTCGTCTGGGTTGTATGATTGTGATGGGGGTGTTGTATGTAATTCTGGTAGTAATTCTCTACCCTGTTGATCCATTTCACTATTAGGCGTAGTGAGTCCACAGTACCTGCTTGGTGTTGTCGTGTTGCTATGTCCAGGAGAAAGTTTATCACTGTTAGGGGATCGTAATTGGCTGGGTCGTACAGGTGTAGTCTGTCTGCTACTGTGTCTAGTTGCCCCCCCCCCTCTGAACTGGACTCTCACTTCCGATCTCTTTTCCCTCTCTTGTGAATCGTTTCCAGTATCCGATGTTTCTTGGGTCGACGTGCCATGGCGGACTTTTCCCAATAAGTGGCTGTGCGTTTTCGTCCCAGTATCCATCTCTTGGGACATGATGATTTGGTTCAAAGTCTTTGTTTATTTGGAAGACTTTATTCCAGTATTTGTCTATTTTCTGTCTGTCTACCAGTTCTGAAAAAAAAAAAATTGTAACTTCCTTAATCACTTCCTCTATTTAAAAAATATCTTTAGCTTCCTTAATCACTTCCGTTTGTTAAAAATATTCAACTTCATTAATCACTTCCTCTGTTCAAATCTATATGTTACTTCCTTAATCACTTCCTCAACTTACCTTTATTTGCTTCGATGTCTATTAATTTCACAAGTTCTTCAATGGTATAATCCATTACTAAGTTCCGTATAGGTGCTTCACATTGGGGTGCTTTCTGTGATAGTTCGCCTTCCCCACTAGAAAGTAGACTGATTTATTTTCCCTTCTCACTTCCTTATATACACTTCCCCTGGAGGGGGGAGAAGCTACCTTAGGTAGCGGGTTCTAAGAACCCTTCTCCCCCCCCCCCCCCAGGGGAAGTGTATATAAGGAAGTGAGAAGGGAAAATAATCAGTCTACTTTCTAGTGGGGAAGGCGATCACAGAAAGCACCCCAATGTGAAGCACCTATACGGAACATTGAAGAACTTGTGAAATTGAATAGACATCGAAGCAAATAAAGGTAAGTTGAGGAAGTGATTAACCTCCCACGTGCACGCACAAACAAGCAAACACCAGAGTGGGCAGATCTTGAGAGAGAGATATCGTCCGAATCTAAAGATGCCGTTATTTGCAGATATCCTTCAACTCCAAGTTAACTCAAAGGGAGGATAGAATGAGCATCAGAATGCCTTGGTGCAACAATCTCGTGCCTTGCAGGAACCTAGAGAACATCGCGATGAAACTGGTTTCCTCGCAAAGCAACTCGCCAAGTATCTTGGACACCACAAGGGATTTGTTTGGCCGATCAGTCGGTCAGTGGTTGCCATGAACGCTAGAAATTGTTTAAAAAAACATCTGATCGAGCCGCTGCAAGTTCTTGTAAATTTCAGTTGCCGCAATATACAATTCTGCAATAGACTGTAAACGAGCAAATGTCATAAAACGATGTTCACACTTTTCTCGTTCGTGTTTGCAGTCAAAAGTTAAGCGAAAAGTGACTGCAGTGAATTGCCATTAAACGTAAGCTAGCAGCTGATACGCACACATTCCCATCATCTTGATCTGAATTTGCTGGTGTTTAGCGAGGACGAAACGCGCTCGGGCGGCGCCTTCGCTTGAACCTCCTCCTGTTGCGTCAACTCCGCTGCACTCGTGGCCAGGGCGGCTCCGCCTCACGCCCGTCCCTTCCGGAGCTTCTGGAATTCACTTTCAGAAGAGAAAGGCATAAAAGTGAGAGAAAGACGGAAACGGAGATGATAGATGCAGTGAAAGATAAGGAAAAAGAAAGACGCGAAGGATAAAGACGAAACTGGCAATAACGCCAATAATTACAATAACAGTGGTAAGGGCGATCAGAGAAATGAGACAAATACACACAATGGTAATAAAGATCAGTAATAGCACTTCTAAAAATGGGAATAGGGGTAAATGTGACTCTATCAAACACCAGCAATTGTGATGACAGTATCAGCGATGATCTAAGTTGTGGCCGCATCACCTTCGCATGCCCTTGAAATCGCTGTCTTTGTCTACTACATAACTCGATATTCTTTCGTGTGTGTTATTCGTTGCTATATTGTATTTTTTCTATTGCATATCGCAACTTTTGACATTTTTTTCACTTTTCTTCGTCCTTCTTTCTGTTTTTTCTAGCGCACTTTTCTGCATTTATTTATTTCGCAATTTTGTTCTTTCCCACTGTTTTTAATTTACCTTTTTATCGGTTTCTACTTTCACTTTGTTCTTATTTTCTTTATATTTACTTTCTTCCCTTTATTTTCAGTTTTGTTTGCTCAGTTTTCTGTATTTATTTAATTTGTAATGTTTCAAGCTTTCGCATATTTATCGCATTTTGACGCATTTTCTGATTTCACTTTTCTAATTATAGGATCGTTTTAATTTAGATCGTTGGTTCCCTTTTTTTCAGACCCCAATCATGCCCTCCAGACATGACCTCGACCCCAATTTGTTCTACAAAGTATAGGCTTAGAGTAAATCATCATATTAGGCGTGTGTGTGTATGTCTATGCGTGTCTGTGTGTATGTCTAGGTGTGTAAGAGATGGGGTAGGTATTGGTGTGTGTGTGTGTCTGTGTGTAAGAGGGTGGTGGTGGTGGTGGGGGGGGGGGGTTATGGTGTGTGTGTGTAATAAGCACAAATGATAAACATAAGAAATATATCTAAGATTGCCGGCTTGGTTTTCAAACGGAAAAATAATTGACACGTCTTAAACTAGATCGTTGGTTCCATCTTGTTTTCAGAGACCCCAATCATGCGCCTCCAGACATGACCTCGACCCCAATCTGTTCTACAATGGATAGGCAATGATAGCGAGTTATCATATTATCAAATTCATTTCACTGAATAAAGCATGAAAACAATTATATAAACAAAAATCCACAATTACAATCAGATTTCATTTAGTTCGAGTTTCGTGAGAATCTCAGATTTTTCCTTTTTGTTCGACTGCGTTTTAAAGTCTTGTGTAACAATGAAGCCAAATTCAGCCATCGGCTCTTAATCAGCGTGTGATTCCGTACAAGCTGGAAACATCTGGACTCGAGAACTGAATACGCGTGATATTTGAGGTCTTGGCGACCCCAGAAAAAGCTTGGCGACCCCAGGGCTGGGAACAGATTTAGGTCACGAGCACAGACGATTCCCCCGTCAGTTGAAGGTCACTTCGTTGACGCAATTCCTACATCGGGAGAGGTGGCTGACGAGCCATCTATTGCAGACCGTGTTCTCTACTCGACTGCTGTCTCAAGCCATAATCATCGCTAATATTCTCCAAAAGAAGCTATTTTACCGAAAGTAAACAATGCAGAATGAGGTCTTGTTTTGACGACCTACACTGCAAGAAGAAAAAATATGGTGGAATTTGATTGGCTTATCATGAGGTGCATTTGGCCCACACATACACATGCAAAAACAAGTACAAACCGCAAATAAATTCAGGGGAAAACGGACTGCAACGGCTTGTTTTATTATTTTTATTTTGTACTTTTTATACTTTATACTTTCGTATTTGTTTACGTCATTTTCTTTTCTTTTCACCACTATATCGTATTTTTCTATTGTATATCGTAAATTTATTTCTTGTTTGAATTTTTATCGCGGAGATATGTGCTCTCTGAGTGCTTGAGGTCGTAGTGCATATTCTCTCCTCGACAGCCAATAATCCTCGCAAATATTTTCTCGCCAAAATAAACTCCCTCAGTGAAAGCCAGACAGCACAGAATGAGGCTTGTTTTTAACAGGAAAATATCGAGGAATTCTGACAGACATCATGACTTGCGCCTAACCCACACGCACACACGTGTAAAACAAATGCAAACACACAAATAAATGCATAGCAGGGAAGCGGATTCCAACCGGGGCGATTTTTATTTTTATTATTATGCTCTTCGTACTTTTTAAAAACTTTCTTATTTGTTATCGTCATTTCTCCTTTCTCCATGTTTTACTATATCGCATTTTTAGACGCATTTTTTTCTGCTATGTACTTAGTTTGCGATGTTAATCTTTCTCTCGCAGATTTTTAATTCGCATTTTTATCACAATTTTGACGCATTTCCACTTTCGCTTCTCTCATTTTCACTTTTCTTCATTTCATTTTCTATATTTTTATTCGCAATTTTTCTTTCGCATATTTATCGCATTTTGACGCATTTTCTACTAAAAATTGTTTTCATTCGCCTTATTTTCTAATTATTCGTTTTTCTTATTCGAATTTTTATAACTTTTGACACTTTTTCTACTTTCACTTTTTGTCATTTTCACACCTTACTTTAGTATTCTAGTTTTTTTTTATTCCGCTTCAATATTGTTATTGTTTCTTCGTTATTCCTTTCCCTTTCCTGTTCGATTTTACATTTCACACACAAATTCATACACATACAAGAATTAGAATTTCAGGGACATATTAATGTCCGCATATGCAATTACGTTCGAATATACGTATATTTTAGTCTTCTTTTGACGTCTTACCCTGAAATAAGAAAAAATAGGTAATTATCATTAACAATACGAGTTGCACATGGCCACGCAAGCACACGTAAGTACAAACACACACACACAAAAGGGAAAAACTGATTGCAACCGGCGGGCGTCTTGTAATTTTTGTGCCCGGGGCTTTCCATGTCTTTCAGCCCCGGGCGAGGTTGCAACCAGAGGGAGCACTTTTGGCTCCCTTTTGCAGATTCGAACTCGCGATCGCGGGTTTCGAATCTGGCGCCCTTACCCTCTCGGCCACGGTGTCGAGGGGCAAAAGGAAAGGGTTGGGAGAGGGTTTTATGCAACATGTTCGTTCGTGTTCATTTGTGTGTGTGTGTGATACCAATGATGGTTTTATGACCGTAATTGTATGTGTACATTAATATGTCTGTGAAATTCAGTGTCCATTAATGTATGTGTATATCTTGAGTAAATCAATATTCGAACAGATTGGCAACCAAAATAAGCGACGAAACAGAAAATAGAAGAGGAACAACCTAAAGCGAGAAAAAAGCGAAAGCAGAAAATGCGTCAAATGTGCGATAATAGTTGAAAGGAAAATGAAGAGAATCGACCCTGTCATTAGAACAAAGGAAAATGAGAAAAAGTGAAAGTAAACTATGCGTCAAATGTGCTATAGATATGCGAGAGAGAAAATGGGAAACAAATAGGTATGGCAAACAGAAAATAGAGCGAAGAAAAGAGAAACGTGTGTAAATGAGAAGATTCGAAAAGAAAAACGCGTCTAGAGTGCGATGAAAATGCAAATTAAGAAAAACGCTGCGAAAGAGAAATAAGAATTGCGAAATAAATACGAAATAGGCAAAGGAAAGTGAAACCATTATGCATGCGTCAAAAGCTTATAAGATGGAAGAAATGCAATAGAGGAAAACTTTAAAAGAAAGGAGAAATGACGTTTAACAAATATGAAAGTATAAAATGTACATGGTTTAATAATAATAATAATAATGACAATTATAATAATAATAATAATAATAATAATAAAAATAATAATGATAATTAGAAAAAAAGCCGCCCTGGCTGCAAAAAAAAAAAAATTCCTCTGCTATGTATATGAGTGTGCATGCTTTCATTCATAAAAATTACTTCATATTTTCGTGTTTCAGTTTAGGACGTCAAAACAAGCTCTCATTCTGGATCGTTTTGTTTTCGCTAAAATATGATATTTTGGAGAGGATTCTTCGTGAAAGCAGCAG
>NW_020869067.1:146122-153622 GCF_003789085.1 Penaeus vannamei | reverse complement strand
GAAGGGTAAAGGAGGTTAAAGGGGTTTGAGGGTAGGGGAAGAGTTGAGGGGAAAAGGGGGGTAGAAAGGGGGAGAAGGGGAGGGTAGGAAGAGGGGTGAAGGAGAATGGGGAGGAAGGGAAAGAGGGGAGAAAGAGGAGGGAAGGATAAGGGAGGTTAAAGGGGTTTGAGGGTAGGGGGAAGGGTTGAGGGGAAGAGGGAGGATAGGAAGAGGGGGGGAGGGAGAATGGGGGAAGGGGAAAGAGGGGAGAAAGTGGAGGGAAGATAGGGTGGTTAAGAGGTTAGGGGAAGGGGGGGGTTGAGGGGAAAAGGAAGGATAGGAAGAAGGGGGGAAGGGAGAAGGGGGGAGAAGGGAAAGGGGGAAGGATAAGGGAGTTTATGGGGAAGGTTGAGGGAAGGGGGAGGGGGGAGTAGGGAGAATAGGAGAAGAGGGGAGAAGAAATGAGAAGGTTGGAAAGAGGGATAAGAAGGGAGAAGAGGGGTAAAGAAGGGGAAGGAAGGAGAAAAGAAAGGAGGGAAGGGAAGGATGAGAAGAGAGACAGACACCGGAAGAAGATAAAAAGGTTTTAAGATTGGGAGGAAAAGAAGAATATAAAGAAGAGAAAAAAAGTTTAAGAAGTTAAGGGAGAGAAGGAAACAGAGATAAGTCAATAGATTTAGAATTTAGTGGAAGAGAGAGAGAAAGGCGACGAAGGGAGAATAAGGTGAAGGACACAAAGATAGGAAAAGAAAGGAATCGAACAAAAGCAAGAATAGAAGAAAAGGATAAAAGTCGGAAGTAAATAAAAAAAAGCAATGGTAGAAATTGAGAAAAAAAAATCAGGAGAGGGAAAAGTAAGACATACACATTCAGAGAAAATAAAAATGATGATAACTGATAAAGAGAGAAAAAAAAGAAAAAAAAACGAAGAATGAAAGAAACGAACAAAAGGCAAAGAAGAGCATTTTTGATGAAAACAGAAAATAGTGGCTGTCAGGTTCTTGAATTTCGAACTATTTCAGAATGCGTTGATTGTAATGTGAACCATTGCACATTATCATGCAAATTGTATGGGATTTGTTGCAGATATTTCCATTTGTTTTATCTCTTTTTCCTCTCTTTCTGAAAGTGAGAGAAAGAGAGAGAGAGAAAGAGAGAGAGAGAGAGAGAGAGAGAGAGGGAGAGAGAGAGGGAGAGAGAGAGAGAGAGAAAGAGAGAGAGAGAGAGAGAGAGAGAGACAGACAGACAGACAGACAGAAAGATAGAATTTAAAAAGTGGAATTATTTTCCCTTCTCTTTCATATACAGCTCACCTCCCCCTCCCCCTCCCTCGTTTCCCTCCTCCACTCCGGGCTTACAAAGGTCAAAGACAAAAATAAAAGGGAGAGAGAGAAAAAAAGATGCATTGCATGAATAAGAAATATACAACTATAGAACAAAATGATTTTCAAGTAACGATGTAAGTAACATGAAAGGCAGCGATACGAGCCCAGACTGTATAACACACAGGAAAATGCAAAAAAAAAAAAAAAAAAAAAAAAAAAAAAAAAACCATTGCATTAAGAAAAAAAATCCTTCTACAATCCCACCCCCCTCCCCCTTCCCCTTTTCGCCCTTCAAAGAAATCGCAACGAAATAAATCAAGATCAATACAGTAAGTAAATAAAAGAATATAATATATATATAACAAAAAGAATGAACTTTTGAGAGAACACGCCCACTCCCTTTTGGTACGTTGTGGGGAACGGCCGGAGGGGATTTTGACTTCTGACTTTGGACAGGATTTCTCGGCCGGAGGATCTGTGACGAATTGGCTTTTGTAATTTTCTGGAAGGATTTTAAGGAGAGGATTGGAGATGGAGGTTCTTTAATGTGAAGGAGGGAGGGAGGGGAGGGGTGAGAGAGAAGGAGGGGAGGGGGGAGAGAGGGGGGGGGAGAGGAAGGGGAGAGGGGAGGGGGAGGAAAAGGAGAGAGGGATGGGAAGTAAAAGAAAAAAATGGACAGAGAGATGAATAAAAAGAAAGAAAAAAAAATGGCAGAAGGGTAGGAAAGGGAAGATGAAAACAACAACAACAAAAAATAGACAAAGAACAAACAAAAAAAACGGGAAAACGAAAGAAAATAGAAAAAAAAAAAAACGAAAGAGCGAAAAGAGGACACGAAACAGCAGCATCATTGCCAATACCCGAACCGGACGATTTTTCCCCCGAAATGGACCGTATTCTAAGTCCATAAACGTCTTTTATGCCGCATGATGCCGACCTGCAAATGCACGCAGGCAAATAAGTATTGATTGATACAGGTGGATACAGAGGTCGGGAAACGTTCCGGATACATAAGGTTCCATGTATAAACGCACAAACTCACGCGCGGAGTTCGTTGTGGGTTTATTTTTTGCGCGTGGGTTTGTGTACTTGAGAAGTACGTGTGCTTAGTTAGCGGAAGTGTATTTTTCTCGTGGATAAACTTGTATTTGTACGTGTGTGCGTGTGTGTGTACGTTCATATGTTCTGTCGCATAAGTAAGTACGAATTACTTTGAGTATTTAGACCTACTATAAAGACGCACGCACACACACACCACACAAACACACACACATACGCACACACACACACACACACACACACACACACACACACACACACACACACACACACACACACACACACACACACACACGCACACACACACACACACACACACACACACACACACCACGCAGCACACACACACACACACACACACACACACACACACACACACACACACACACACACACACAACACACACACACACACACACACACACACACACACACACACACACACACACACAGCACTACACACACACACACACACACACACACACAAGACAATGAAAGAAATACACTTTTTTTAGCCTGCCCCGTTTATCGCTCTGTTATTTCCAGGTATATTAATCTGCATCAAATACATTTCCTGAAAAAGAAAAAAAGGTACATGTTGAAGCATTATGTAAATTGAAAGGAAAAGGGGAAATATTTTATAATTTTTTTTTTTTTTTTTTTTTTTTTTTTTTTTTTTTTTTTTTTTTTTTTTTTGGCTGGAAGAGCTGAGTGGATTTTGCCGTTATTGATTTCGCATTGTTGTTGTCTTTTATGTCAGTTTATGTTAATTATCGCATCGATAGTATTACGTTTTCTGCTTCTTTTTCGTTTTTCTTACGCTATGTCGGGTCGGAGAGTGAGCAGTAATGGTGATAATGATGATAATAAAAGAAGTCGTTGGGAGACTGGTCTTTCCAAATCGCACCGACATGTAAATACATGTAAATTCATTTATTCCCTGTTTGGCTCTGTCTCTCTCTCTGTCTGTCTGTCTGTCTGTCTGTCTGTCTGTCTCTGTCTCTCTCTCTCTCTCTCTCTTCTCTCTTCTCTCTCTCTCTCTCTCTCTCTCTCTCTCTCTCTCTCTCTCTCTCTCTCTCTCTCTCCTCTTCTTCTCTAAAGAGAGTGGAAATATTGCAGGACTATTAGCTTCCATGTTCTTCAGGAGGGAACGGGCAGGGTAGGGCTGGGAGGGCGGCGACGGGGGAAGGAGGGAATCAGGGAAGGAGGGAAGGAGGGAACCAGGGAGAGAGGAAAGAAGAAGGGAATGGGGAGGGTAGGGGTGGAAGGGGGTAGGGTGGGAAGAGAGTGAGGAAAGGGAAGAAGGAGAAGGAGAGGAGGGCAAGAACCAGAGGGAGGGGGCGGTAGGGAGGGAAAGGGGAAACAGAGGCTGATAGAGAGATAGAGGGAAGAAGATGAGGAGAAAGGGAGGAGGAGGAAAGAGGTTGGTAGGGATGGAGGGATGGAGGTTAGGTAGGTAGGTAGGTAGGCAGCGGGAGGGAGGTAAAAAGGGAGAACAGGCAATGGAGAAAGAGGAAAGGAGAAGAGAATAAGGAATAAAAAGGAAGAGAAAAACCACATCGAGGGAAGAAGCGAAGGAACGAGAGGAACACCCGAACGGGGAATAAGAAAGAAAGGGAGAGAAAGGGGCCGGCGAGGGGAGGGAAAGCGCCGGCGGGGGAGGGAGGGGGGGAAGGGGCGAGGAGAGGAGGAGGGCCGGAGGGACGAAAAGACATTTGCAAAACCCGGCCCGTCCTCGCTGGCCCATTTTTTCTCTCCGCTCTACAGCATTCGGGGGTCATTTGGCCTGATTTAAGGGTCCAGAAAAGTGGCAGGCGAAAGAGCTAGGGCTGCGGGCTTCGTTGCGCTCGGGGGGAACTTGGGCGCACTTTGGGTTGAGTCCCGATGCGGCGCGCCGTCGCCCTCTCTTCAGCGGCGGGCGAAAAGGAGAAGAGAGGAGGAGAAGAAGAAGAAGAATAGAAGTAGTAGTAGTAAGGTAGTAGAAGAAGAGAGTAGAAGAGGAGAAGTAGAGAGAGAGAAGAGAAAGAAGAGGAAGTAGAGAAGAGAAGAAGAAGAAGAAGAAGAAGTAGAAGAAGAAGAGGAAGAAGAAGAAAAGAAGAAGAAGAAGAAAGAAGAAATGAAAGAAAAGGTGTGCTTGGAGGCCGCTTGGAATAAGGTGGGACTGAGTGGGTTGGGGTGGGTGGGGTGATTAGAGGGGGGGGGGGATATGTCGTATTGGAAGGGAGAGTTGCGTAATTTGTATTTTTTTTCTTCTTCTTTTCTTCTTATTCTCGTTTCCTTCTTCTTCTTTTCTCATTCTTTTCTTTCTTCTTCTTCTTCCTCCTTCTTCTTTTTCCAAGGCTCTAACTACGTTCTTATTAGAGTGATATTTTTCATTCGCAAAGATGAAGAACGAAGAAGAAAAAGAAGAAGAGGAAGAGAAGGAGGAGATGGAGGAAGAAGAAGAAAAAAAGAAAAGACAAAGATAAAGTTAAAGAAAAAGGTATGGAAGAATAGGAAGCATGAGCTACGAAGTATAGAATGATGGTAATAAGAAACCAACGAAAACGAAAACGAAGAAGAAGAAACCGACGAAAACGAAGAAGAAAAAGAACAAGAAGAAACCGACGACAACGAAGAAGAAAAAGGAGAAACCGACGACATCGAAGAAGAAGAAGAAACCGAAGAAGAAGAAGAAAGAAGAAGAAGTGAAGAAGAAGAAGAAGAAGAAAACGAAAACGAAGAAAGACGAGAAAGAAGAAGAACAACCGACAAACGAGGAAAGAAAAAAGAAGGAAAGAAAATAATCGCGGCCAGGCCTTGCCCTCGGAGAGTCCCCGAACTGGCACTAAATGCTATTGCCTTGTAGGGACCAGCGTCTTGCCGGCCTCGGAGAAAGTAAAACTGTCTTATATAGTTATTAAATCGAGCAACACGCTCCCTCTCTAACGGAAAACCTATTCATGATGCGAATGACGGAATAAAATGAAGAGATAATCACGGGAATGAGAACAAGGGCCATAATCTAGTCACGGATGACCATAGTTACGACCTTAATGATATCAGCAATCGTGACGGAGAGAAATGAAACGAGTTAAGAATATTGACTGCAATCTTTTCATTACCGGCAATAACGGATGGTAAATAAAAATGCAATAAATGAGGGAGAAGGAGAGGGAGAGGGAGAAGAAGAGGGAGAGAGAAAAAAAGAGGGAGAGGGAGAGAGAGAAGAGGGAGAGGGAGATGGAGAGAAGGAATGAGAGAGAGGAGGAGAGGGAGAGAGAGAGAGGAGAGCGTAATGATTGATGATGAATGTGAGTGAGTGAGTGAGTGATTGAGGGAGAGAGACAGACAGACGACAGTGGCAGAGACAGAGACAGGGCCAGAGAAAAAGGCGTATAAAGAAAGCAGAATTAAAGTGACCATTCCATTCTTAATATGTAGATTTCAGTCGAGAGTTTTCCCTTCCGTAAATGCCAGCGATCTTGGGCGTGCGATTAGCTTTTATTGCTCCAAGGACGTTTGTAATAACTGTTACAAGGGATAAGTGACCCTTACGGACTTCGGGAGTTCATGATAGGGAATTGGGGCAATAACTCGCGTGTTTCTCATCTTGTAAAGACTTCAGACAGGAATGTGGAGGAGAGGGAGAGGGAGAGAGTGGGAGTGGGAGTGGGGAATGGGAGAGGAAAGGGCAGGAAGAGGAAGAGAAGAGGAGGAGAAAAGGAAGAAGATACAGAGAGAGAAGAGGGGAGAAGGAGAAGGAAAGAGAAGGAGATATATACAAAAATTACAAAAAGAAAAAAAGAAAGAAAGAAAGGTAAATAGAGACAAAAATTAAAATGAAATAAAAAAATTCAAAGCAGCGAAGAACATACACGCCCCCCCCCAAAAAAAAAAAAAAAAAAACGTGTACATATACCACACGTGCCACTCCTTATTTTTCTTCTCTACGGAATCGCGGATTAGACGGAGAGAGCGTTTGATCGCGAATATCACGAGCGAAAAGGACGCCATAAATTCGCCCTCTCCTCTCTTCTCTCTCTCTTTTTTTTTCTCTTGTTCAGCAGATGATCCTTCCGTGCTGGAATGTTTATGGGATGACGAAGGAGAGGAAGAAGAGCGAAGGAAGAGAAGGAGAGGCGAAGGAGGAAGCAGCGTATGTTGATGTATGTGTGTATGGTGTGATGTGTGGTGATGTGTGTGTGTTGGGATGATGCACATGTGTGCGTGTGTTGTTAGAGAGAGAGAGAATAGAATGAGAGAAGAGAGAGAGAGAGAAAGAGAGAGAAAGATAGAGAGACAGACAGAGGACAGACAGACAGAGAGACAGAAGACAGAAGAGAACTGAGACTAAGAGAATGAGAAAGAGAGCGTGGGGTGGGGGGGGGGCGACGTCTTCGAGGCGAGGCGAGGGCGCAGCGGCTCCCGAGAAAGAAGGGAACGAAAATCTGTAACTTTCCTATTACCAGAAAAGTTCCCCGAGTTGGCCTTCTCAGTGTACAAGATCTCCTCTTCCCGCCATAACCCGGGGGCGCCAGCGGTCCCTCGGAAGACTAAATCCGAAAGCTCGCCCCGCTCTCTCTCTTTTCTCTCTCTCCCTTTCTCTTTCTCTTCTCTCTTTCTCTTTCTCTTTCTTTCTCTCTCTCTGCTCTCTCTCTCTCTCTCTCTCTCTCTCTCTTCTCTCTCTCTCTCTCTCTCATCTCTCTCATTCTCTCTCTCTCTCTCTCTCAACCACACACACACAACACACACACAACACACACACACACACACACCCCTCACACACATATATATATATATTATATATAATATATATATATATAATGATATATATATATATATATATTGTTACACGTTTGCCTTTTCCCCATGTCTCTGCCTGTCCCATATCCCTTCTTTTCTGATTCTTTTGTCCTTTTCTTTTTCTATATAATTGCTTTTTCCTTCTTTTCCTTTTTTCTGCTCCTCGTTCTCGAGCTGTTCCTTTTCCCCTTTTCGTCTGCAGATACTATTGGACTACCTCCCCTCTGTCAACATAGGGGGAGGGGGTATGGGGTGGGAGGGGACTGGATAGTACGTGCGTGGGAGAATCCGAAAGGAAAGGTTTTCAATTTTTTTTTTTTTTTTTTTCTTTTCGCTTTGGTTCCGATGGGTTA
>NW_020869067.1:135846-138346 GCF_003789085.1 Penaeus vannamei | reverse complement strand
GTGTGTGGTGTGTGTGTGTGTGGTGTGTTGTGTGTGCGTGTGTGTGTGTGTGTGTGTGTGTGTGTGTGTGTGTGTGTGCGTGTGTGTGTTTATTTTGGTGTGTCGTTGGAACATATGTTGTGATTGTATGCGTGTGAGAGCGTATGTTTAGGTATCTCTCTCTCTCTCTCTCTCTCTCTCTCTCTCTCTCTCTCTCTCTCTCTCTCTCTCTCTCTCTCTCTCTCTCTCTCTCTCTCTCTCTCTCTCCTCTCTCTCTCTCCTCCTCTCTCTTCCTCCTCCTTCCCTCTCTCCTCCTCTCCTCTTCTTCTTCTCTCTCTTCTTCTTCTCTTCTTCTTCTTCTTTCTTCTTCTTCTCTTTTCTTCTTCTTCTTCTTCTCCTCCTCTCCTCCTCCTCCTCTCCTCCTCTCCTCCTCTCCTCCTCCTCCTCCTCCTCCTCCTCCTCCTCTCCTCCTCCGCCTCCCTCTTTCTCTATATATCTTTACATCTCCATCTATCTTCTCTCCTCTCTCTCTACCCTTTTATCCATCCACTTATCCATCCCACTTTATCCATCCCTTCATACACAGGCTGCCAGATGTGCGTGTAAGCAGAATTAGAGGGGGGGGGGGAGGGTATAGATTTTGCTTCATAAATGTTACAAAAGATATGTGTACCGAGATTTCAGCATGTGTGTGTATCTCTCTGTTGGTGCACATGACTTTGATTGTTATAGCGTGTACGTGTATGATAGAATCTTTGCTCTCTTATTTGTGTTTGTGTGTTGTTTTGGTATAGTATCTTCGCACGTACTTTAGAATGGCATTTCTTTTTGGTTTTGCACACACACACACACACACACACACACACACACACACACACACACACACACAACACACACACACACACACACACACACACACACACACACACACACACACACACACACACACACACACACACACACACACACACACACACACACACACACACACACACACACACCACACACACACACACACCACACACACACACACACACACACACACACACACACACACACACACACACACACACACACACACACACACACACACACACAACACATCACACACACACACACACACACACACACACACACACACACACACACACACACACACACACACACACACACACACACACACACACACATACATATATATATATATATATATATATATATATATATATATATATATATATATATTATATATATATGTATGTATACACACACACATATATGTATGTGTGTGTCTATGTGTGCGTGTGTGATTGTGTGTGTGTGTGTGTTTATGTGTGCGTGACTGTGTATGTGTGTTTATGTGTGTGCGTGTGTGTAAACGCTTTGCAGTCCACGTATGTGTAAAATAACATTTTATGTGTAAATGTGTGTGTGTGTACATTTGTATGCGTGCGTGCATGCTTGTACGTCTCAATCCGCATGAGTACGTGTGCGTACGTGCGTCGTGTGCATCCCCCCAAAAAGCATTCCCAGCCCCCCCACACCACCCAGCCAAAGCCTCCCAGGCCCCCCCCTCCAGCGCCACCAGGTGTGCCATGACAGCGCGGCTCCGGGAGGCACCGGCCAGCCCGCTCCCACGCCGCCCCTGCAAACCCATTACCCTAATCTTGCATGTCACCGCCACATCACACAATGCGGGGAGAGAGAGAGACGCCACAATCTTGGCAAGCTTGTCGACGGCGCCAGCGTGATCTTGCAAGGGATTAGCGCGAGTCATCACCATCTCGCCGTTGCATCATCACCGCGCGGGGGATCATGGTGGCCTTTGCAACACCGCGCCGCTGCCTGGGGGGGGGCTGGGGGAGGGGGATGGGGGAGGGGAGGGAGGAGTGTGGAAGGGAGGGGAGGGTGGAAGGAGGGGGAAGGGATGGGGATTGAAAAGGGCGAGGGAGGGGAGGTGAAAGAGTGGAATGGAGACGGAGGGAAGGTGGAAGGGTGGAAGGGAGGGGAAGGGGAGGGGAGGGGAAAGGAGGGGGAAGTGAAAGAGTGGAAAGGAGGGGGAGGGGAGGGGAGGGGAGTGGAAGAGAGGAAGAGGAGAGGTAGAAAGATAGGAAAAGCAAGGAATACTAGTGGTAGAGAGAAAGGAAAATAGAGTAAAATAAAGGAAGGGAGGAAGGTGAAGAGGAGGAAGACGTGGAGGGGAAGAGAGACGAAGGGTGAAGGAGGGGTGTGTGTGTGTGGTTTACTGGAGGGAGGAGTAGGGGGGGGGTAGGGCACCTGGCATTACACTAATCGTAATTGCAAGTGATGCATATGGCAGCTTGAGTCCCCTTCTCTCACTCTCCCCTCTCCCCTCTTGTCTCTTTTCCCCTCTTTCTTCTCCCCTCCTCTCTCCTTTCGTGTCATTCTCCATTATTTTTCTTCCTTTTTCGTCTCTCTCCTTCCTCCTTTCGTGTTATTACCCATTATTTTTCTTCCTTTTTCCGTTTCTCAAATTCCTCTCTTCTTTCGTGTCATTCTC
>NW_020869067.1:118346-128346 GCF_003789085.1 Penaeus vannamei | reverse complement strand
TCATTGTTATCATTATTTTCATCATGGGTTTTTATCATTGTTATTGTTATTGTCATTATTATTGTTGCTATTATCATTCTTATTATTATCATTGATATGATTATCACCATGTGATTGCTATCATTATGATGACTGTAATTATCATTACTTCAGCAATGTTGTTAATATCATTAATATCATTATCAGAATCCTTACTATAATAATCACTATTGTTATCTTTATCTTGATCATTATTAGTTATTGCTATTTCATTATTATCTACTTTATGATTCCTATTATTATTGCTTTTATTTTTAATATCATCATTATTGCTATCATCCTCATAATTATCATTATTAGTAGTAGTAGTATTACTACACTTCTTGTTGTTGCTATTTTCATTATTATCACCATTTCCATTACCATTGTTATCATCATATCTATTACTATCACTATTATCATTTCTATCATGATTATTATTTTTATCATTATCACCAGTATTCTATATGTTTATTCCTTTACACACACTCATTTTTCCAGTACTATTAATATCACATCTGTAGTACTCTCTAATTAATAATTCCTTCAGCACATTTTCATCAATCAATCTATCTATCTATTTGCACATCAATTTTTTTCTACCTGTCACGTCCAGTTAACATCAAGTTCAATGCATCTCTTTCTTTATCATTAATTTGAATTTTCTTTATAATCAATCATTTTTTTTATAATATTATTTTTTTTTATTCGTTAACGGTTATTACCCTTAATATGAAAATTATTGTCATTAGTCTACTCCACTTCATCAAAATTCATCCATGGTAAAGAATAACGCATTAAATAGTGGAGAGATGGGGAGAGGGGGGAGGGGAAGGGAGGAGGGGGAGGAGGGGGGGTGATACGGAAGGGTTATGTTAATGTGTGTTTGTAAGGGGGGGTAGAGGGGAAGGGGGGGAGGGGGGAGGTGTTTGTTCTTCTTTTCTTCTCTCTCTCTTTTTTTTGGGGGGGGGGTATTTTCGTTATCATCATCACCATCATCATCAACATCATCATCACAACATCCTCTTCCTATTCCTTCTCCTCCTCCTCATCATCATCACGTTTAGTTCGTCATCATCAAATAGCCTTTTCATCATCATCATTATTAACAAGATTCTTTTACACACACACGAACGCACACACACACACACACATAAACATACACATACACACACACACACACACACACACACACACACACAAACACACACACACACACAACACAACACACACACACACACACACAATATATATATATATATATATATATAATATATATATATATATATATATATATATATATATATGGGGTTGAATGAAGATTAAAAAAAAAACTATTACCACAAATACAGTTGTTTAACAATTTGCAGCTTCGGCGATCTCCCTCCCCCTATTCCCCCTATCCCACCCCCCCACTCTCCTCACCCTTCCGCTGCTATGTCCTCTTTCTCTGCCCCACCCTGCACCTTCTCTGCCCACTTACGATGCCCACCTACCCTCACTTCCTCCCCTGCCCACCTTCTCTGCCCACTTACGATGCCCACCTACCCTCACTTCCTCCCTTGCCCACTTATCCCACTTCCTTCCCTACCAACCTACCCTCACTCCTCCCCTATTCACCTTCCTACCCACCCTCACCCACTTCCTCCCTCACCTTCTCTGCCCCACCCCTCACTTCCTCCTCCCCCACCTTCCCACCTTCCTTCCCCCCTCCCCACCTACCCTACCCACCTCACCCACCTCTCCTACTCCCCCCCCCTTACTTCCTCCCTCCCCCACCTTTCCCCTCCCCCCCACCCTCCCTCCTCCCCCTCCCCCACTTTCCCCCCTCCTCCCTCCCTCCCCCTCCCCCACTGACGCGCCGACAACCCCCGCGTCAGACCCTACGCTATTTCCGCCGTGGCCGCCAGGTGTCTCCCTTCGCGCGAATAAGAAAAAAAAAGTAAAAAAAAAAAGAATAGAAGAAAAAAACAAAAGAAGAAGAAAAAAAAAACAGAAAGAAGAAAAAGAAGAAGAAATAAAAAGAAGAAAGAAGAAGAAAAAAAAAAAACAAAAAAAGAAGAAAAGAAGAAGAAAAAACAAAAGAAGAAGAAGAAGAAGAAGGAAAAGAAAACAACGTCAAAGCGAACTACTTCGTTATCAAAAATCTTCTCTAGTCGGTTGATGATGGTGATTCCTGGGAAGTGTTTCTCTGTCTGTCTGTCTGTCTGTCTGTCTGTCTGTCTGTCTGTCTGTCTCTCTCCTCTCTCTCTCTCTCTCTCTCTCTCTCTCTCTCTCTCTCTCTCTCTTCTCTCTCTCTCTCTCTCTCTCTCTCTCTCTCCCTCCCCCTCCCTCCCCCCTCCTCCCTCCCATCTATCTCCCCTCTCCTTACTCTCCCTTTCTCTCTCTCTCTTCTTTCTTTCCTTTTTACTTGTTTTATTTCCTTTTTTTCCCTCCCTCTCTCTCTCTCCCTCTCCCTTACTCTCCCTTTCTCTCTCTCTCTTCTTTCTTTTTTACTTTTTATTTCTACTTTTTTTTTTTAACGGATCACGTGAGAAAGGTTGATGATGGGGTCATTACGGGGTCGACGGCGCGAGACGGGGTGTGCGTACGTGTTGATGCAAAATTTCAGGGCTATGACACACTAGCTCGCTCTCTCTCGCACGCTCTCTCGCTCTCTCTCGCTCGCTCTCGCTCTCTCGCTCTCTCTCGCTCTCTCTCGCTCTCTCTCTCGCTCTCTCTCTCTCGCTCTCTCGCTCTCTCTCGCTCGCTCTCGCACGCACTCTCGCTCTCTCGCTCTCTCGCTCTCTCTCGCTCTTCGCTCTCTCTCGCTCTCTCGCTCTCTCTCGCACGCTCTCTCGCTCTCTCGGAGGGGGAGGGGGAGGGGTGAGAAGGGGGAGGGGTGTGGGTGGGGGAGAGAAGGGGGAGGGGGAGGGGGGAGGAGGTTGGGGAGGGGGAGGAGGGAGTGATGAGTTGGGGTTGGGGAGGGGGTGAGAAGGGGGGAGGAGGAGGGATGGGGTGAGAAGGGGGGGAGGGTTGGGGAGGGATGGGGAGGGGAGGGGTGAGAGGAGGGAGGGGTTGGGGAGGGGGAGGGGGAGGAGGGAGTGGGGGGGGGTTGAGAAGGGGGAGGAGGGTTGGGGAGGATGGGGTTGAGGGGAGGAGGGTTGGGGAGGGGGTGAGAATGGGGAGGAGGGAGGAGGGGGGATGAGAAGGAGAGGAGGAGGGGGGTGAGATGGACGGGGAGAGGGGAAGGTGGAGGAAGAAGAGGGAGATGAAAGGGGTGGTAAGGAAGAAGGAAGAGGATGAAGATAGGGGAAGATGGGGAGAGGGAGGGAGGAAGACGGGGAAAAAGAGAAAAAGTATGATAAAAAAGGAGAGGGAAGAAGAGGTAAGAAAGGTAGGAAAGAAGGACCAAGACAAAAGATAAGAAAGAAGGAAGAGGGAGAGAAGGATAAGAAAGAAGGACAGGGGGAGAGAAGGATGGAGAAGGATAAGAAAGAAAAAAGGGATAGATAAAGATGGAGAACGATAAAGAAAGACAGAAAGCAGAGAGAGAAAAACTGGAGAGAAGAAAGAAAAGAAAAAAAAGACAAGGAGCGAATATACAAAAAAGAAAATAAGAGAGAAAAAAAATAAGGAAGCAGGAAACGAAGGAGAAAAAGAGGAAGGAAGGAAGAAGCGAGAAAATCCACAGAGAAAGAATTAACCACCAGAACAACAGGAAACGATTCACAGCACAAAAGCCCTCACACGCTGCCAACGCGACCACCCCATTATACCATTATGACGTTAAAGCAACACAACACCATTACATCATGCCCCCTTTAACACTAACCCATTACCCAGGACACAGACATCTCCATCTGCCGAGGGGTATTAAGTAGGAAACGAGGACGATTTAAATTGCAAGGCTTTATCATACTGTGAAGCGAGATTAGCAATGCTGGTTTTTATAATAGATTAAAAATGTTTTTCCTGACCGGATATAAATATATTGGATGAGTGGTATATAATTTTTTTTTTTTTTTATATATTAATTACAGATACACGAGCATAGCAATAAAAAAGAGAGAGAAACGAGAAAAAGAAAGAGAGAGAGAAATGAGTTAAATGCTGGTGAAATCTGTTGGTGTTACGTCATATTAGGATAGAGAGAGAGAGAGGAGATGGAGAAGAAGGAGGGAAGGGGGTGATGGGAGAGGGAGAGACGAGGAGGAGAAGGCAGAGAGAGAATGAGGAAGAGGGCGGAGAGAGAAGGAGGGTTAGAGAGAGGAGAGAGAGAGAGGAACGGAAGAGGAGAGGAGAGAAAGAGGGGGGAGAAGATAGAATTGAGGTAGAAGGTAGAGAGAGAGTGAGAAAAGAGGGGGAGAAAAAGAGGTTCTTGTATTATGATATGTTTGTATGTATTGGTTGTGAGAATGTATGGATTGCGAGATAGGAGTATGTAAGCCTAGTATGATTTATGATTGTGTGATTATATTAGTATTGTAACTAGCTTGTTTGTTTGTTGTTGTTGCTATGATTTTATTTCTCGATGTATAGAGATAAACTGATTATATGAACTCTGTATTCTAAATTTACTCTGTGTATTGTAAAATTTACAGTCTTACTGACTTTAACTTATCTTATACTAATGGTGTGTTATGCATATACTGTAGTTGTTATGATCGTGCTGACTTAATCTATCTATTTCTCTATATTACTTACAACTTATATTTTACATCATTCATATACTATTTATATATCGTATCATTATATATGTCATTATAGATATCATCATACATATGTATAATATTACTGTATTAATATACATAGAAGTTAAATTATCTTATATCACCTATATATTATTATCATTTGTTAATTTGCTAATAATTATTTCATCAATATTTTATCCTAAGATTAATTTAATCATCCATTTCATTTTATTCGTTATTCATTATTATTATTGTTTTATTGTTGAGTTTTAATTGTTTCATCTTTATATAGTTATCATATATAATGTGCAGTTATGCTCATTATCATTAATGTGATCATCGCTCGCGTTTGTTTAGTGTTTGTTATAGTCATTCTTATTAATTTTTCTTTCCTTCTTGCTCCTTGTTTATTGTGTGTGTTGAGTGAGTGTGTGATGGATAATTATTATTATTCCCATGACTATTATTTGTGATCATCATTATTATCCTCATGATCATTATTTTATTATGTATTATCAAAAATCTATGATATTTGTTTATTATCACCTGTTGTATTCGATTATTATGGTGATTGAGGCTAGTTTTTCATTATTATCATTCATGTGTGTTGTTGTGTATGTGTTTGCATTGTTAGTGTTTTTATATCAGTTTTAATATTAGGTAGTATTAACTAATTGCTTATATATATATACCATTCACATTATCATTACAAACTTTACTATTGATTAATTTAACTTTACTTGTTATACTGTCTATTANCAAAAGAGGAAGAGAAGGAGAAATAGGTGAAAATGAAGGTGAGAAAAGGGAGAAGGGGTTTAGGAAAAAGAGGAAAGATGAAGGGGAAGGAGAGAAGAAAAGGAAGAGAAGAAAGAGATAAGTATGAAGAAAATTAAGAGAGGAAGAAGAAAAAGAAGTGCAAGAGAAGGAAGAAAAGTTTATAGAAAAATTTCAGGAAGGACAAAAAGGACAAAAAAAAAAAAAAAAGAATATAGAAAGTAAGAATAAGACATAGAGAAAGATGAACGATAACAACAGCAGGACCAACACCATACAAAACGAAAGGAAAAAGATCTAAAAGCTGAAGGAAAAAGTGGGAATTCTCAAGGAGCCTGGAATAGTGTCTGAAGGAACCGCGGAGACAGACTGAAGTATCTGTTGAGGAAGGAGAGAGAGAGAAAAAACGAAGAGAGAAAAGGGGAGAGAGAGGGAGAGAGAGAGAGAGAGAGAGAGAGAGAGAGAGAGAGAGAGAGAGAGAGAGAGAGAGAGAGAGAGAGAGAGAGAGGAGAGAGAGAGAGAGAGAGAGAGATAGAGAGAGAGAGAGAGAGAGAGAAGAGAGAGAAGAGAAAAAGAAAGTAAGAAAGAAAAAATAGAGAAGAAAGAAGAGAGAGAGAGAGAGAAATAGAAAGAGAGAGTGGAGAAGGAGAGAGATGAGAGAGAGAGAGAGAGAGAGAGGAGAGAGGGAGAGAGGAGTAATGACAGTGACTCACTCTCCTTCCTGAGTGTCATGGAAGAAAGAGAGGAGGGAAGGGGGGGGGTATTGACCTTTTCGGTGTTTTTAAAGAGAGCAGTTTATTTGATTTCACCCGGCTTTGTCTATAGTGCAATCATCGTTTTTTTTTATAGTGTAATGGAATGTATTTTCATTTATTATAATGTAATGGCCAATGGATTTTTATGTTTAATTGTGTAATGTATCCTTATTCATTCCATTCATACGAAGATTAATTTGCTATTTATAATTAAATATATATCGTGTTTATCTTAATTATCATACATTTATTTTATGTACGATACGCACTTACATACGGTTTGCGCGGCGCGCACACAGACACATACACACAACACACACACACACACACAACACACACACACACACACACACACACACACTCACACTCTCACCACTCACACTCACTCACACACACACACACACACACACATCTCTCTCTATATCTATCTCTCTATCTCATCTCTCTATATCTCTCTCTCTATCTACTATAATACTATATATATATATATAATATATATATATATAATATATATACATACACACACAACACACACACCATACTATATATATATATATATATATATATATATATATATATATATATAATATATAATATATTATAATATACAGTATATATATATGTATACTATATATACACATACATAATATTTCATCTATTCATTTATCCCACATCATTTCCTATTAGCAATTAATGTATTCACTAATTTCGCTTTCTATCTTTGAATTTTCAGAGTAAAGAGACAGTTAGGGTACATTTCGCATTTTTGAAGCATGATGGTTCAATTCAAACGAAAATAAAAGCAAATGAATAAATAACAAATGAGAAGGGGAGAAAATGAAAAAACAAAAATAAATTGAGAGAAAGAGAAGGAGAGAGAAAAAAAAAAAGAAACCTTCGATAAGTAATTCATATATATTTGCATATCAGTCTATCGATCTATCTATCTATCCACCCACCCACTCAGCCATCCATCGATCCACACACACACACACACACACACACAACATACACACACACACACACACACATACACACACACACACACTATACATCTATACGGACACACACATACACACACCACTATACATCTATACGGACACACAACACACACACACACACACACATATATACATCTATACGGACACACACACACACACACACATCTATACACACACACACACACACACACACACAACTACACACACACATACTATACTCTATACGGACACACATGTATATGGAGAGAAGGAGATATACAAATAAACAGATAGAAAGAGAAGGGAAAGGATAATAGGCAAGAGAGTCCCAAAGTACCAAAGGATCAAGTTTTGGAAAAATTGTCAGAAAAAGTAATCACGAGATGGATAAAACCTTTGAGGATATTGAAAAGAAAAATGAATTCGAAGAAGAAATATGTTACCCCCACTTCCCCCCCATTCCAATCTCTCTCCCTCCCTCCTCCCCCATCCCTCTTTCCTATCTCTTCTCTCTCTCTTCCTTCCCTCACTTCCCCTCTCATCCCTCTCTTCTCTCTCCCTCCACTCCCTCCCTCCTTCTTCTCTCCCTCTCTCTCGCATCTCTCAACACTCACACGCGCAAACACACGCACACAGACGCACATACAGAAGGAGCACGCACACGCACCCTTGGCTGTATCCCAGGACCGTAAGTGCCTCTTTTCCCCTTCTGAAAAATACTTAAATTCCCTCCAGGAAAGATATCAACTTCTGCAAGAGAGAGAGAGAGAGAGAGAGAGAGAGAGAGAGAGAGAGAGAGAGAGAGAGAGAGAGTAGAGAGAGAGAGAGAGAGAGAGAGAGAGAGAGAGAGAGAGAGAGAGAGAGAGAGAGAGAAAGAGGATAGAGAGAGAGAGAGAGAGAGAAGAGAGAGAGAGAGAGAGAGAGAAGAGAGAGAGAGAAGAGAGAGAGAGAGAGAGAGAGAGAGAGAGAGAGAGAGAGAGAGAGAGAGAGAGAGAGAGAGAGAGATAGAGAGAATAGAGATTGCAGATAATAACTAGATAGATAGAAATAGAGTACTCTATAATGGTTTCATATCTTTATCAAGTAAGACAGCACATCTAGACTGATAAACATATAAAGGGTATAATTAGTATTTGATGAATTGCATGTTCTTTTTAATAAGCAGTTTTTCATTTCAAAAATCTTTCTAATTTCCACCCAGACGTGGCACCATTTTTGACGTCAATTTTATTATAATTTACCTTTGTATTCGTAATTGACATTTGTTTTCGTCTTTATTTGTTTGTTTTTCATTTCCCGTCATATCATATATCCAGTAAAATAACAAAGTTTGTGCCTGCGCCTTTTTCCCGCCAAAATACCAGAGCATGTTGGACGCCATCTTGGATTCTGCCCTTTTAGCTGCTTCCGCAACACGTGGTCGAAAGTGCGTCAAATGTCACGTGATTTACGGGTTTTGGCGTCAGCTTGGAACTAAAAATTGAGACCCAGATAATAATTCTTTCATATTGGAACCTTCCTTTGGGTAAAATAAAAGGAATGGAAGAAGATTTTATCACTTATTGTTGTTACCATTTCTATTTTTGTCATCATTATCATTACTATCCTTATGATTAAATTATTGTCATTATTATCTTTATCATCATTATCATTGTTATGATTACTATTATCGATATCGTTGATATTGGTAATGATGATAATAATGCTTATATAAATATCATTATAATTTCATTATCATCCTTATCATCATTATTATTATCGATATCGTTACCATTATCATTTATTATCGATATGGTCAACATTATCGTTTTCATTATCAATATCATGATAATGAAAATTGCTTAGCATTATAAGCATTATCATTATCAATACCATTATTATCATCATTACCAATATCACCACGATCATTGCTATCATTATGATCATTATAGATGCAATCGCTATAAACCTCATTGTCACTATAGCAATAATTAAACTTACTATTTTTGTTGATGATATCATTATTATTGCAGCTCTTAATTTTGGGTAGTTCATGTCCCAAGTCAATATTATTTTCCTGCTTATATAATCATGTTTATTTTCAGCAATATTATTAATCTTCCCCCACTCATCGACCTGTTGGTTAATATTATTTTCATCTTTATAAAAAAAAAAAAAAAAAATACTCGACGGTTTCCTACATTTCGTAAAAAAATATTTCGTAATTTTCTTAAAATGCTTAAGAAGTCATTCATTCATCCATTTTTTTTTATCTATCTGTATATGTATGTATGTATGTATGTATGTATGTATTTTTGTATGTATATAAGTATGGAAGTATGTATGTATGTATGTATGCATGTATGTATGCATGTATGTATGTATGTATGCATGTCTGTCTGTCTGTATGTATGTATGTATCTATCCATCCATCTATCCATCTATCTATCAGATATCCATCTATCTATCAGATATCCATCTATCTGTATGTCAATCTTTATATCTATCTGTTTATCTACGAGCAAGTATGCATGTATGTGCGTGTGGATGTGTACATGTGTGTGGGTGTGTTGTATAAGGTGAACTATATATTCAGGAAATACTCTCCATTTCGGGCCTCATAATGTATGTCGGTGGATAAGGAACAGGAAGAGGAGAAGGAAGAGGAAAAAAGAACAAAAAAATCTCTTTTTTAGAATCATGATTTATTTATTTATGTTTTTTTCCCTCCCTTGTAACACTTTCTCCTATTTTTTCTGTTTGAATCTTTTTGTTTTTTCCTTAAAAAGAAATCCTTTTATCCACCTATTCCTGGTTC
>NW_020869067.1:100846-105846 GCF_003789085.1 Penaeus vannamei | reverse complement strand
GGTTTGTCTGTAGTCTCTCTTTGCTTTTGTATTTATATGTCTATATATGTCTATCTATATATATATTATATATATATATATATATATATATATATATATATATATATATATATATATATATATATGTGTGTGTGTGTGTGTGTGTGTGTGTGTGTGTGTGTGTGTGTGTGTGTGTGTGTGTGTGTGTGTGTGTGTGTGTGTGTGTGTGTGTGTGTGTGTGTGTGTGTGTGTGTGTGTGTGTGTGTGTGTGTGTATGTATATATATATATATATATATATATATATATATATATATATATATATATATATATATATATATATATATATATACATATATATATATATGCATGCATATATACTCTCATAAATACATATTCAATGTCACCCACTCGCACACACACCACACACACACACACACACACACACACACATACATACACACACACACACACACACACACACACACACACACACAGTGTGTGTGTGTGTGGATGGGGCAGAGGAGAGAAAGTAGAAAGGAGAACGATAAAAGAAGGGGTCTGAGAAGAGGAATATGAAGACGGGACGAAAGGAAGGACAAGAAGGTGAAGGGAGGAACGAAGTAGAATAGGAGGGGCGGGGGGGAGGAGGGGGATGGGAAGAGGGGATGGGAGAGACGGAGACAGAAGAAAGACAGATGAGATATGAGAAGAGAGAGTAGGAAGAAGAGGTGGGGAAATAGGCGATTGAGAAAACAAGTAAGAAAGGAAAGATGAAAAAAAAGACAGGAAAAGCGAAAAGGAAGTAGGTACGCGAAATAAAGAAGCAAAGGAAGAAGACATAGGCGAAGACGGGAAAGAAGACAGACAAGAGAGAAGACAGAGAGAATAAAGTGGACAGAGAGGATAGAGAGAATAGAGCGAACAGAGAAGAGAGAGAAAATAGAGGGGACAGAGAGGACAGAGAGAATAGAGAGGGCAGAGAATAGAGGGGACATGGACAGAGAAGACAGAGAGAATAGAGTGGGCAGAGAGAATAGAGGAGACAGACAGGACAGAGAGAATAGAGGAGACAGACAGGACAAAGAGAATAGAGACGACAGAGAGAACAGAGAGAATAGAGGGGACAGAGAAGACAAATGAATAGAGATGACAGAGAGGTAAGAGATAATAAAGAGGACAGAGAGAATAGAGGAGGCAGACAGGACAGAGAGAATAAAGATGGAAGACAAGACAGAGAGACAGACAGAGAGAGAAGACAGAGAGAGAGGACACAGAGAAAAGACATGACAGAGACGAAAGAGAGAATAGAGAGAACAGAGAGAACAGAAGGGACAGAGAAGACAAAGACAACAGAGCGGACAGAGAGAAAAGACACGACAGAGACGAAAGAGAGAATAGAGAGAACAGAGAGAACAGAAGGGACAGAGAAGACAAAAGACAACAGAGCGGACAGAAAAGAAAAGACACGACAGAGACGAAAGAGAGAATAGAGAGAACAGAGAGAACAGAAAGACAGAGAAACAAAGACAACAGAGCGGACAGAAAAGAAAAGACACGACAGAGACGAAAGAGAGAATAGAGAAGAACCGAAAGAATAAAGGAACGCAAGAAGAGGGGAGGTCAAAAAGGGGGATACCGAGAGCCTTATTTTCCGCACGATCCCCTCAGAGAGCTGGCCAACGCACCCGGGACTCGAGCTCTTGCTCTCGCCCTTAAGTGGTTGGGATCTTTGCTCTTTACGGCGAGGGGGAGAGAAGGGGACTGTATGGCGGACGAGGGGAGAGAGGAGGGAGGGGGAAGAGGAGAGAGAGGGAGGGGGGTTTCGGAAGGGAAGAGGGGGAATGGAGGGAGGGGAAGAGGGAGAAGGGAGAAAGGAGGGAGAGAAAGGGGAAGAGGAGAGAAAGGAGGGAAAGGGGAAGAGGGGAGAAAGGAGGGAGGGGAAGAGGGAGAAGGGAGAAAGGAGGGAGAGAAAGGGGAAGAGGAGAGAAAGGAGGGAGGGGAGAGGGAGAAGGGAGAAAGGAGGGAGAGAAAGGGAAGAGGGAGAGAAAGGAGGGAGAGGGGAAGAGGAGAGAAAGGAGGGAGGGGGGTTTAGGAAGGGAAGAGGGGAGAATGGAGGGAGGGGAAGAGGAGAGAGAGGAGGGAAGGGAAAGAGGAAAGAGAAAGGTGGGAAAGGGGGAGGGAGAAAGGAGGGAGGGGAAGAGGAGAGAAAGGAGGGGGGGAGAGGAGAGAAAGGAGGGAGGAGATTTAGGAAGGGAAGAGGGGAGAGAGGAGGGAGGGAGGAATGAGTAGGGGAAGAAGAGGAGGGAAGGGGAATTTAGGAAGGGAAGAGGGAAGAAAGGAGGGAAATTAGAAAGGGGAAGAGGGAGAAGGGAGGAAGGAGAAGGGGAAGGGGAGAGGAGGAGGAAAGGGGAAGAGGAGAGAAAGGAGGGAGGGATTTAGGAAGGGGAAGAGGGAGAAGGGAGGAGGGGGATTTAGGAAGGGAAGAAGGGAGAAAGGAGGGAGGAAGGGGAGAAGAGGAGTGGAGGAGGGAAGTGGAATTAGGAAGGGAAGAAGGGAGAAAGGAGGAGGGGGATTAGGAGGGGAAGAGGGAGAAGGGAGGATGGAGAAATGAGAAGGGGAAGAGGGAGGGGAGGAGGAAGGAGGAGAAAGGGAAGAGGGAGGAGGGAGGAAGGAAAAGGGAAGAGGGAGGAGGGAGGAAGGAGGGGGAGAGGGGAGCGCAAGGCAGGTGAGGAGAGAGAGAATCGGGAGAGGGAAGAGAAGAGAAGGACTAAGGGGGGATTAGGAAGGGAAGAGGGGAGAAGGCGAGGAGAAAGGATTAGGAAGGGAAGAAGAGAGAAAGGGAGGAGGAAGGATGGAGAAAGGGGAAATGGGACTTAGGGGAATAGGGACGGAAGTCAGGTTAGGGGATAAAGGGGAGGGAAGGAGAAGAGAAAAAAGGAAGAGGGGGGTTGAAGAGGGGAAGAGGAGAAGAGGGAGGGGAGAAAGAGGGGACACAGGCCTTAGGGGGAAGGAGGGTGTAAGGCAGGCGAGAATAAGGGGGGAAACTTAGAAGGGGAAGAGAAAAAGAGGAAGGAGGGAAAAGAGGGAAATGGGAATTGTGGGTAAAGGGGGGCATGAGGCAGTCGAGGGGAAGAGGGGGGGGTGAGTATTAGGGGGCGAAGGGAAGGGGAAGAGGAAAGACGAAAGAGAGGGGAGAGTGAGAATGGAAGGTGAATTGAAGTTAAAATAACAGGAAGAAGGAAGAAGCGAAAGTGAGAAAGGGGGGGGGGGGGGGGGGGGGGGGAGGATTTAAGAAGACGGAAGAAGGGAAGAGTAGGAGAAGGAGGAGAGGAGGAGGAGAAGAAAGGAGGAAGAAAATGAGATTAGGAGGAAGAGAGAATGAGAGGAGGAGTGGGAGTAAGAGTATGGGACTAAATGGTGAAAAGGAGGAAGGAATGGAGGAAGGGACGAATGAAAAAGGTAGAAACAGAGAGAGGATTAGAAAGGAGTAGGAGGAGAGAGAATAAAGAGAGGGCGAGGAGTGGGAGAGGGAATGGATGTGAGTGAACTAGAGCTTAACGTGTATCTGTTGCTTGTTAATCCACAGTTCCACTACCTACACTCAGCTTTGGTCTCAGATCCACCATGCATTATACTCCCCCCCCTCTCCCCAGGATAGGCGCATCAGGATATCTACAAAAGCATATTGTGATTGCATAATAAACAAATAAATTTCCAAGGCAAATTTATCTTCACTTCCACAAAAATTTAGGTGGTAGAACATTTTAGGTCTGGATAGGTAATCTACAAATTATGATTACATAATAACACCCCAAAAAAAAATCAAAAAGATATATTTCATTACCAAAATTTAGGAGGGTAAAAACACTTTGGGTTTGCTCCTAGTTACCCATCAGAAGCCCCTAAGCCTGGCAGCAGAGTGACTTTCCTCAACTTAAGTCTGGTTCCTGAATTCGATAGGCAAGTGGAACCGCTGTTTTTTGGTCAGTGGAACATGTCTTACGTTAGCACGACGAAGGAAAATAACTATCCACTAACTTCTTCGCCGTGGTATCTTATGCTTGTAAAGAAGTTAAGGCGGTATTCTTCAAAATCGTATTAAAAAGTTTTAAACTGGAAGTTAATAACTATTGCGAGGAAAGGGATAAGGTAAAGTAGAATAATTTTTCAATAGGAATCGATATAGACAGCACCATAAGACACACACATGCACACACGTATACAATTATATATATATTATATATATAATATATATATTTATATAATATATATATAATATAGTATATATAATATATATATAATTATTATATATATATTATATATAATTTATATAATATTTATATTATATATATATATATATATATTATTATATTTAATATTATATTATATATATAGCAGAAACATATTTAATCTTATGCAAAAAATAGCAATTCTTATTTATCAGCTCAGGATCTCTCAACAATTCTTAATGCAAAGATTAACTGCATCCAATCTTCATGCATAAATGCATTCTTAAACATAATCGATCAGTGAAGAAAAGAAAGCACCATAGCCATAACGCACGTACATACTCGTACATGCGAGAGAGAGAGAGAGAGAGAGAGAGGAGAGAGAGAGAGAGAGAGAGAGAGAGAGAGAGAGAGAGAGAGAGAGAGAGAGAGAGAGAGAGAGAGAGAGAGAGAGAGAGAGAGAGAAGAGAGAGAGAGAGAGAGCGAGAGAGAGAGAGAGAGGGAGAGAGAGAGAGAGAGAGAGAGAGAGAGAGAGAGAGAGAGAAAGAAGAAGAGAGGGAGAATTCTCTATATAAAAAGAGTTGAATGAATGATAGTCATAATAATAGTAATGGCAATAATAATAATAAAATAGAAAAATGATAAAAAGACAAAAGATTGAAGACTAAGATAACAAAATGAACAAGGAGAAAAAGAGATAAAGATTTCGGGAAAAAAAGAAAAGACTCCCCTTAAAAAGAGAAGACAAAGACACAACAGAAAACGAAAGAAGGAATTCCTCTTCAGGATC
>NW_020869067.1:78346-83346 GCF_003789085.1 Penaeus vannamei | reverse complement strand
CTGTGAACGGAGAGTAAAATGTATATTTCTTTTCTGTATTTTTATTTTTTCCCCTCCCCCCCCCCTCCTCCCCATCCAACCCTTTCCTTCACTCACATCCTCCCTCCCCCCATATGCCCCCCCCCCACTTCCGGCTCTCAATCTTCTCTCGCTCCTTCTTCCCTCTTCCTCTTCCCTCCCTCCTCCCTACCCGACCCCTTCTCTCTTCCTCCTTTTACTTCTCTTCTCCCAGCTTTTATTCCCTTCTACTCTTTCTCCTCCTTTCCTCTTCCCCAACTATTCCCTCCTTCTCCTCTCGTCCTTCTGTTTCCTTCCTTTGCTATCTCCCCTCGACCTTCTTCTGTTCCCTCCTTCTCTATCTTCCCTCCTTCTATTATTCCTCCTGCTCTATCTTTCCTCCTCCGTCTTCTGTTTCCCTCCTTCTCTATCTTCCCTCTTCCTACTTCTATTCCCTCCTTCTCCTTCTCCCCCTCGTCCTTCTATTCTCCTCTACTTCTTCTCTCCTCCCTCTCCCCATCCTCCATCTCACGCTGTTCATCCCCGCCTACGCATTTCTCCCCCCCCCCTCCACCCCCTATCTTACCCCTCCCTCTCCCCATCTCCCCACTATGCTCTCTCCCCTCCCCACCCCCCTACCCGCATCTTCATTGAGGGGCATCAATTGAGCGCCGATGATACTGATGGAACAATGAATCCATCAGTTGTGGGGTCGCGTGTGTCATGTGTCAAGTGTCATGTGTCAAGTGTCATGTGTTTCTTTCGTGCCATGTATCCTCGGCCAACGGCAGACCTTAGAAGCATGGCATCGTTTTGTCACTGTCCCGTCGTGTGCAGTTGTGCCAGTCCCGTGCCAAGTGCCAGAGGGGCTCGCGCCGTCATGCATTGTTTAAACTGTCGGTCGTTTGTCGCACCGTCATGCACGGGTTGCATTCTTGTTCTTATGAATGTCAGATGGATAGTCTCATGCACTGCGTTTTTTTTTTTTTTTTTTTTTTTTTTGAGGTCGCTCAGAAGCCACGCACTTGCAGTAAACACGATACTTGCGCAGGGTTTGTGGCAAAATTAAATGTTGAGATCTGTAATTCAGTCAAATTAATGAATCACATACAATCCCACACACACACACACACACACACACATATATACATACACATACACACACACACTCGCAAACACAAATACACATACACCCCCCCCCACCCACACACACACACAATATATATATATATACACACACAAACACATATATATAACACAGACACACACACATATATATTACACACACACACACATATATACACAGACACACACACACACACACACACGCATATATATATACACACACACACACACACCAGCGGTTCTTGTACATTTTTAGAGTCAAGGGCCTTTTAAAAATACAATGAAAGCTAAAGACCTCCTTCACCAAAAATATAAACATTAACATGTTTTCCATGCAATGTGTTAAATGTACTTAACTCACTGATATGTGCAGGGTATTATTAAACTCTATTAAACACTTTAAATAAAACTTTTAAGCAAAAACTATAGGATATATGATATTATATTATATATATATCAGTATATATATATATATATATATATATATATATATATATATATATATATATATATATATATATATATATATATATATATATATATATATATATATATATCATATGTGATGTGAAAATCTTCTTGTGTGAGTGGATATCCAATGGGATAGCAGTGTCCTCTGATGGCAGATGGTGATAGTGAACTAAGCAGAAAACCTGTACGGTAAGACTTCCCATGTGTTCCAGGATAGGTGTTTGTAGAGAGCGTGCGGTGCTACCCACATATCGACAGCTGCATCTCAGTATCTCCGGGCAAATGGTAAAGAATTAGTTTTAGTCAAAAGAGAACGCACGGTGGTGTTTGTTTTGAGATGAATCTAAATCAGTTTGGGGGAATGTGTCTTTAAACATGCTTTGAAGTCCTTTCTTGTGTTAAAACTTGTGTTTGAGGTATGGGAGAGTAATGTTACATAGGTCTTTAGCAACTGGTGTACTGGTGTAGGGGAAGAGTGTTTCTTGTTCAAGATTTTTCCCTAGTTTTCTGTAAAAGGTTTTACTTGGGTATGGATTTTTCTTGAAGTAAAACAATAAAAATCCATCTCTTTGTCAAAACTTACATAATGAAAACAAAAGTTATGTGCGTTGTTGATCAGCATTGAAATGCTGTTGAGTTTGAACAGCTTATAGGAAAAACTCGGGTAGTTCATATCCAAACCAGAAAATATGGATTTCCTATAGCCTGATATTGTTAGCTTGCGATTCTCTTTAGTCGTGAGTCTAAAAAATGGGAGTTTTGAGTTTTGTTCAATTTCATATGTGAACTTTAGATTTGGGTGTTTATCATCCAGATAAGAAACAAACCGTTCAACTTGAGAGCAGGTTTTAAACGGGGAAACGTATCATCCACGTAGCTATGGTACAGGCTTGGTTTAAATTCATCAGGGCATTGAAATAACACTTAACACTGATGATGAAGCTAGTTACTTCAAAACGTTTGAGTAAAATAAAAGGATGGTCGCAGCTGCGTTTGGTGTTACTTTTCCTATATATTATATATATGTATATATATGTATACACACACACACACACACACACACACACACACACACACACACACACACACAACACACACACCACACACACATACTATATATATATAATATAGCAACTATATATAATATAATATATATAATATATATATATATTATATATATATATATATATATATATTACATACATACATATATATATAATATAATATATATATATATATATATATATAAATATATATATATATATATATATATATATATATATATATATGTATATATATAATAGTAATATATATATATATATTATATATATATATATATATATATATATAGATATATACTATATATATATATATATATATATATATATATATATATATATATATATATATATATATATATATATATACATACACATACACACACACATATACAGCTCTCTCTCCCCTTTTCCGATCCCCCTTCTGCGCCCCTTGATCGGCGCCGCTAATCCGACCTGACATATATTGCCACTTGTTCACCTCCGGGCCCCTTGGCTGGAACTTCTGTCACTGACTTATCATTCCCTGTCTGTGTCTCGCTTTATCACTCTCTGATTCCTCTCTTATGTACCGTTTTATTTGTGTTTTGTTTTTTTTTTTTTTCTTCTTTGTTGTATGGTTTATTGATTTTTTTTGGTCTCGTTTTGTATATTTCTTGTTTGGATTGTACGTAATTATGTATGTGGCATAACTGAATCATAAGAAAACAGGAATGATAACAGAGAATATCAAATGATAATGATGATGGTGATGATGATAATGATAATGATAAAAATAAGAATAATGGTATCAACATTGATAATTATAATACTAAAAATAACAACAATAATAACAACAATGAAAACTATTTCAAAAACAACAATAACAACGACGACAAAATTTGAAATAAAATGGTCTCCCTCAGGAAAATAAACAATAGAAAACGGGAAGACGAGGCCACAGAAAACGAGAGAGCAAGGGAAGGAGCCGAGCCCGGAATTGCGTCCCTGAGGCCTGGATCAGCTGACTGACTAGCCGATAACGCGATGTCTAGACTCTTTGGGGGAAACTTAAGGAATTTGCAAAAAGATGATTAGTTACTTCTCTCTCTCTCTCTCTCTTTTTTTGAGTCCTGGTGCTGAGTGATATTATTGTGTTTTAGAATGTTTATATTTTGGTATTTTTCTCTCTTTCTTTTCTTGTGTTTTAAAATAAAAAAAAAGAAAAAAATTGAATCATTAAGAATATTAATTTTATCATGTTTATTATATTTGTATTATTCTTTCTTTTGTTTCTTCTTATGTTTTAAGATAAAGATTTAAGAAAAAAAAAGTAAATCACAATCATTAAGAATATTAATTTCATCATGTTTATATTTGTATTTTTCTTTCTTTTTTTTCTTCTTATGTTAAAGATAAAAATTAAGAAAAAAAGTAAATCACAATCATTAAGAATATTAATTTCATCATTTATATATTTGTATTTTTCTTTCTTGTTTCTTCTTATGTTTAAGATAAAGATTTAAGAAAAACTAATCACAATCATTAAGAATATTAATTTCATCATGTTTTATTTGTATCCTCTATTTTTTTCTTATGTTTTAAGATAAAGATTTAAGAAAAAAGTTAATCACAACCATGAAGAACATTAAAAGGATTAGAAATTGAATCTTTTCTAATAGCTGACACACCAATCTTTTTTTTTCTTTCCTTTCCCTCAACCTCATTTCCAAACCCAACCTTCCAAAAAAAAAAATTTCTCAATAACCCCAAAGCCACCGAGTTGCAAATTCAACATCATTCGACAATGGAAAACGTACTTAAACATCGGCTCGAATTTCAATCAAAGGTTTTTATTTCCTACAACTAATATTCGGAGGTGAATTCCCATTCCCGAATTCCAGATCAGTTTAATGAAACAGGAATTGGTAGGCCGAAGAAAATAGGAATCGGATGCACTGGGGTGGAGAGAGGGAATGGGGGGGGAGGAGAAAAGGGAGAGGAGGTAGATAGATAGAAGTGGATTGGTTGTTCAGTAGATAGAAAGAGATGGAATAGTAGTTCAATAGATAGATGGTAATACATGTGATCGTAGTTTAGAGAGGGATTGGTTGTTCAATAGATAGATAAAGGTTCTGTAGCTAGAGATGGATGATAGATTACAGATGGATACAGATAGAGATGGATTGGATCAGTAGATAGATAGATAGATTCGTTGTTCAGTTGATAGATAGACACGGACTGGTAGATCAATGGATAGATAGAGATGGATTGGTAGATTAATAGATAGATAGAGATCGTTTGGTAGTTCAGTAGATAGATAAAGAGAGAGACAAACAGACAGACACTTACAGACACAAACAAATAGAT
>NW_020869067.1:55761-58261 GCF_003789085.1 Penaeus vannamei | reverse complement strand
GTTCTTATGATTATCGTTGTCATTATTATTATTATTATAGTAATACGGATAATGACAATGATAAAAAATATAAATATTATCGTTATTATTATTATTATTATTATTATTATTATTATTATTATTATTGTCATTTTCATCATGAACAGCATAATCATACTAATGATAATGCATATCATTATCATTTTTATTTTTTCATTATTATTATAATGATGATGTTGCTGATGTTGTTGTTGTACTCTCATCATTATCCTTATTACTGATTTCATAATTGTTATTATTACCATTAATATTACTATCCTGATTGTTACAATACTGCTATCATTATCATCATTTTTATCATTATCATTAGCACTATTATCACTATTATTTTTATAAACTTCACCAAGGAGGTTGTGTCTTTGCTAGCGTTGGTTAGTTTGTTGGTTAGTTGGCTAGCAGGATTAATAATAATAAAAAAAAAAAAAACGAACAGGTCTTAGCCCAGCTTCGATGCCATTCAATTGTGGTGTTGATCCAGCCTTGATCCGACCCAGGAATCTTTTCAAGGATTCCTTAGCATAACGAGAGAGGGAAGGTCATCCGTGTACTTGAGAGGGAGGTCACTTAAATGTAATTCTTGGGTTGAATATCTTTATTGCATCAGTGGCGCTGTTGCCTTGGCGGAGGTATGCGCTTTCTGAATGTTCCCAGTTGATATGGATTTTATTATTGCTGTTATTATTGTTGTTGTTATTATTATATTACTACTATTATTATCATTATTATTATCATTTTTATTGTTGTTGTTGTCATTGTTATAATTACCATTACTATTGTTTTCATTATATAATAACAATTATTATTATCATTATTATTATTAATTTATTACTATTATTATCATTACAATTATTATTATTAATGTTATTACTATTATTATCATTACCATTACCATTATCATTATTATTATCACTATTATTATCAATATTACTATTACTATTGCTAGTTGTTGCTGTTGTTATTATCCAGCCGTAAGACGGATATACAAAATAAAAAGTAAGTGAAACAAATCTCCAGAGACAGATATTCCCTGACACTGAATAATAGCTCAATCTAGGCCTACTTTCTCTCTATGATAGCTGTTTTTTTCTGCCTTTTTCATTTTATTCTTGGAGTCTCTGATGGTGAAGTAAAATATCAGATGCGTAAGATTTCTTTGTAAACTACATTGGATTTTGTTTAGAACTTTAAAAAAAATCTGTGATAATGGGAGGCATTTATCAACACAAATTATACACAAGGTAAGTAAGGCCACAGCAATTTTTTTTTCTTGAATAGCGGGCAAGTCTGGTGATAATGAAATGTCGGCGGGAGGGAAAAAAATAAATAAAAATCCCAGCTCCAAAATGAGACAAGTGCACCTCCTCCCTTCCAAAGATCAGAAGTAAAGGAATGTACCAGTTCCAGCCCCACCTGGAGGAAGTACAATTCTGTCTTACTACAACTCTTGAATTGAGTCGAATGAAAGCAAAGAATTCTTTCAACCAGAATTTGTTATTTTGGCAATCTAAATAAAAAATATTCACGATAGACAATGGACATGACATGACGCCTGAGAGTAAGGTATTTCCGCCAAATATATTTTATTCTTGTTTTGAGGACGGGGAAAACGATACTATATACAATGAATTATAGACAAATTGATTCGTATTTATATTTTTGGCTATTGCTTTCGCGGACGTCGCAATATCGGCGGGAAATTAGAATAAAAAAGATTCGGGATATTCAGCTTTTAAATTTTCCTGGAAATAAATATCGGCGGTCCCGCTATTCAAAAAAAAAAAAAAAAAATGCTATGGCCTGACTATAAAAAAAATATAAAACATATAGATGACCCTTACTAAGAACACATACGCTGACTAAATATTCCTCCTTAATTTTCATATCATAGCTGGATTATCGCTTTTCGAAACTACATGTCGTATTGTCAAGAATGAAATGTGTGTGCTTGATTTCAGTCCCGCTATAAGGCACAGCTTTGATAATAAAGGACAGGTATTAAACACGTTTCTACCTTGTTTTGTTGTAATCAGCTGGTGGAACACAGAAGGAATACATATATTGCTTGGGTGAGGCTGCCATTATTATTTTTTATTTTTTTATTTTTTTTAGTTAAGTGCCTTTGTTCGGCTGTTTATTTCTTACTCTCTCTCTCTCTCTCTCTCTCTCTCTCTCTCTCTGTCTCTCTCACTCTCTCTGTCTCTCTCGCTCTCTCTGTCTCTCTCTCTCTCTCTCTCTCTCTCTCTCTCTCTCTCTCTCTCTCTCTCTCTCTCTCTCTCTCTCTCTCTCTCTCTCTCTCTCTCTCTCTCTCTGTCTGTCTCTCTCTCTCTCTGTGTCTCTCTGTCTCTCTGTCTGTCTGTCTGTCTCTGTCTGTCTGTCTGTCTCTCTCTTCTCTCTCTTCTGTATGCATGCATGTGTGTGTGTGTGTGTGTGTGTGTGTGTGTGTGTGTGTGTGTGTTTTCAT
>NW_020869067.1:35761-38261 GCF_003789085.1 Penaeus vannamei | reverse complement strand
CCATAAATTTTCTTACATTCTTGTGGTGTAGTTTGATCCTGAAGTGACAAGTTATTAACAATGTTTTATTCCCAGTGAACATGTTTTCTTAAACTGGGAGAAATTTTCGTATATTGTGGAGGTTCCTGTTGTTTATAATGTCTGTTGTCAGTTAGCGTCTTTGTGTTGTCTACGAACGTTATTTATCATTTGGTCTGTTTGTTGATATTAAGGTTACCTTGGAAAGAAGTCTCTGCTTATAAAATATACACGATTGTTGTTTTTTTCCACTTGTATATCCGTAGAATGTAATGTAAATAGAATCTAGCCTCCCTGAAGTTATTTTAAAAACATCATTGTGAAAATCTGACAGAAATATAATATCATGGTCACCATTAGTATATTGTACATTCTCGTAATAAGGATTAATCTGCCTTATCTCTCTATCTGTGCAATTGTGCACATACACGCACGCACAGAGAGGGTGCATATGGTCAAACATTTTATTTTCCCTCTTTTTTCGTCATTTCTCGATAAAATGATAACCTTGCTCCTTATTTCCTTTAATTCCTTAGAAGGTTTCTCTCTAGGCCTGGCAACAGTGGACTAATCTCCGGCTATTGATTCCCTCCTCATGAACTTCGCGGGATCAGAAAAGGCCACCTCATATATATTTCAAAGACAGCCGTCTGGCCCAGCGCTGTTGGACCCCCCTCCCCCCCACCAACCCTACTTCCTACCTCTCCCTGTCCTCTATTCAGCCATCCCACCACCCTTAGGTAGTGGTCCCGCTACACTCCCCCCTCTCCCTTCCCCCTCTTCTATTCCTATACCCCCTCCGATGCCCCTCACTCCTATCAACCCCCCCTTGACCCCACTGCTATCCCTTGGTGCCCCTGTGTCTCTCCCTCCACCTTACCCCCTGACACCCTCTTCCATTCCCCCCCCCACTTTATCCCTCCATTTCCACCGCCCCCTCCCGTTCCTCTCCTCCCCCTTTAACCCTCCCTTCCACCCCCCCCTCCCGTTCCTCTCCTCCCCCACTTAAACCTCCCTTCCACCCGCCCCTGACACCCCCTTCCTCCCCCCTCTCCCCCCTCTACCCTGGGACCAACCCCCCCTTACTCAAGACTCTCCCACTCACCTGCCGAGACACACGAGGCTCTCCCGTCTTTGTGATTTTGGTTCAACGATTTGACATACATAACGCAGGAAAGCAAGAAAGCAATAATAATAAAAGAGAAAATAAGATAGTAAAAGAAAAAAGGATAAATCTCATTGGAGAAGAAAGACAGATAAAAGAAAAATAAACGAATGTAAAAATGATAGTGATAATGATAATAATAGTTGAATTAATAAATAGATAAGCACTTCCTACCTAATTTAATCTCGGTATATACGTCGCCAAAAAAGAAAGAAAGAAAACAAAAACAAATAGAAAAAAAATTCTCAGATAATGCCAATAATTACCGACAAGAACTTCGCCGCCAGATTCGGTATCCGTTTAATTCGTACGTTCGCTCTCCGCGCCAGTGACGGACGGCGAGCGGCGGCGACGCATCGGCGAAGGAGCCAAGGTCGCCAGGTTTATGCCAGGCCTCGGATGATGCCCGGCCGGAAGCGGTGACGAGAAATTGCACTGGCATAAATGACACACCAAAACACACATACATTACATACATACACACACACACACACACAGCACCACGCACGCAGCACATCACACACACACACAGCACTACCACACACACACGCACACACACACACACACACACACACACAACACACACACACACCACACACCACACACTCACACAACACCATCATTACATACTATAATTATATATATATAGGTATATTATATGTATATATATATATATATATATACATATATATATATATTTATAGCACACACATCTACACACAGCACACATACACACACACAACACACACACACACACATCCACACTATCAACACACACACACACACACACACACACGACATAAGCACACACACTACTATTACACATAGCACACTATACAGCACACACACACACACACCACGACACACACACGACACCACATGATATATATAGGTATTTAGTATATATATATATATGTATATTATGATTATTATATATGTATGTAATAGTATACACGCACACACTACACACACACAGCACACACACACACAACACACACACACACACACACACACACACACACAACAGTATATGGGTAGTAATAAGTTATTAATATATATAAATATATATAAATATATAGTTACATATGATATATACTGTATATAATACAATATTAATATATAGATGCAACACACACACAACACACCACCACAACACATACCACAAACACACACACACACACACCACACCATATTATACTAGTATTATTATGATAATAATATATAATATAAATACATATAGACGTATATAGTACTTATATATATATGTATGTAGGTATTAGTTGTATTATCATATATACGCACACACACACAACCCAT
>NW_020869067.1:0-2500 GCF_003789085.1 Penaeus vannamei | reverse complement strand
ACCCTAGAGATGAGGATGATGAGAGCAGAGAGTACCCGTGTACAGAGAGAGAGAGACAGGAGTGAGATGGAGAAGGGAGCGAGATCGAGAGGGGAGAGAGGAGGAGAAAGATAAGAAAGAGAGATGAGAGAGAATAAAGAAAGAACGACTCGGAGAGAGAAAGTACGGGATCCGAGAAGGAAAGAAACAAAGAAGAGAGAAAGAAAAAAAGACTCGATGACGAGAAGAGACTCGGATGAGAAGAGGAGAGAAAGCGAGAATAGAAGAAAGAGAGAGATATCAGAGAACGAGGAGAAAGAAGACGAGAGAGAGCAGAGAGAAAAACGTGATTGAGTTCAGGTATCTCCTGAGAGAGAAAGAGACCAGAGAGAGACAGAGAGAACAGAGAGAGAGAGAGAGAGAAAGAGACGAGACGAGAGAGGAGGTGAGACAGAGAGAGAGGATGAACGAGAGAAGAGAGACTGATCTACACTGGTCTGTCTGAGAGGATGAGACAGGATAATGATCACTTGTCTGCGGACTCGATGACGGAGATGAGAGGAGAGGAGGAGATGGAGAGGAGAGGGGAAAAAAAGAAGAGAGGAGAGAGATGAGAGGGCAAAGGAAAAGAACAAAGGAGGGGAGAGAGAGAGAGACATGAGATGAGAGAGGAGAAGAGAGAGAAGACGAGAGGAGAAGATCAGAAGGACGAGATCGAGAAGTCGTAGAGAGAGACGAAGAGAAAGAGAAGAGAGAGAACGAGAGAAAGGGGAAAAGAGAAGGATCGGAGAGAGAGAAAGAGGAGGAGAAGAACAAAGAGAGAAAGAGAGAGAGACGAGGAGAATAAAGATAAAGAGCAGAAGAAAGAAGAAAGAGACGAGAAAAAAAGAAGAATAAGAGCGAGAGAAGAAGAGGAAGAAAGAAGGAAAGAGAAAAGAGAGGAGAGAGCAACGAAGAAAGACGAGAGATGAGGAGACTTAGAGAGATCCGAGAGATGAGAGGAGAGAGAGAGACTGAGGATGATGAGAAGAGAAGATTGATCCTCGAGAGAGATGAGAACCTAGTTCCACATTGATGATTGATGAAAAGGAGAGAGAAGAGAAAAGAAAGAGTAAGGAAGAAGAAGAACGAGAAAGAGGAGAAGAACAAAAAGACAAGAAAGACTAGAGACGTACAGAAGAGGAGAATTAAAGAAATAAAGAGGAGACTAGAAAGAAGAAAGAGAGAGAAAAAAGAAGAAAAGCGAGAGAGAGAAGAGAAGAAAGAAAAGAAAGAGAAAGACTACCGGAGAGAGAAGAGAAGAGAAGAGCAAGACTGAGAGACGAGCAGATGAGATTGAGAGAGCAATAGAGGAGAGAAGAGAGAACCTGAGAAGAGAAGAGGACGCAGAGAGACGCAGAGAGAGAGAGAGAAGAAAGAGAAAGAGATGAGAGAGAAAGAGGAGACAGAAGAAAGAGACGAGAGAGACGAGAGGGAGAAAAAAGAAAAGAGAGAAAGAGAGAGAAGAAGAAGATAAAGAGATTTTAGAGAGAGATATGCACGAAAATACCAACAATACAGGCAGAATACACAGACAGACTAACAACGCTAGCAAATCTTAAAACAGAGCATTGTAACCTAGCGAAATGCACATCAGACCGAGTCGCACGGAAAGTGGAGATGGATATTGGGAAAACAAGAAAAGGCGATTTGGTTTATCCTCCCGAAACCTGAAACATTTCCCTTGACAGTTGTCATTGATATTTTCCTTGACAGTTTCCTGTGATAGCTTCCCTGACTGATTCTCTAAATGTTTTCCAAGACACTGCCACTTGACAGCTTCCTTTATTATTTCTTGGATTAGTTTCTGTCAATTTCTCTTGACATAATTTTTTTGGGCAGGTTTCCCTTCATACTTGCCTTGACTGATTGACATTCTTCTTGCCAGTTTTCCTGTCAGTTTTCCTTTCAACTTGATATTTGACAATATTCCATGATAGCAACCTGTAGAGACATTATTTCACCTGAATATGACCATGCTACTTGTATGTTTACTCATACAAAAGACTTAAAAAACTCAAAACCAGGGAATGATCCAGATATAGGACTAGAATCTCTCTCTCTACTCTCTCTCTCTCTCTCCTCTCTTCTCTAATCTATCTATCTCTTCTCTCTCTCTCTCTCTCTCTCTCTCTCCTCTCTCTCTCTCTCTCTCTCCCTCTCTTCTCTCTCTCTCTTCTTTCTCTCTTTTCTCCCTCTTTTCTCTCTCTCTCTTTTCCTCTCTTTTCTCCCTCTTTCTCTCCTCTCCTTCTCTCTCTCTCTCTCTCTCTCTCCCTCTCTCTCTCTCTCTCTCTCTCTCTCTCTCTCTCTCTATTTATCTATCTATCTATAATATCTAATCTTATCTATCTCTCTCCTCTCTCTTTTCTTTCTTTCTTTCTTCTCCTCCTCTCTCTTCTTTCTCTCTCTTCTTTTCCTCTCTTCCTCTCTTCTCTCTCTTCTTCTTTCTCTCTCCTCTCTTCTCTTCTCTTCTCTCTCTCTT
>NW_020869066.1:92500-96782 GCF_003789085.1 Penaeus vannamei | reverse complement strand
ACTCTTCTCTCTCTCATCCTCTCTCTCTCTCTCTCTCTACTCTCTCTCTTCTACTCTTACTCTCTTTGCCCGTCCTCTCTCTGTCACTTAGCTCTCTCTACTCTCTCTCTCTCCCTCTCTCTCTCTCTCTTCTCTTTCTCTCTCTCTCTCTCATCTCGTCTCTCTCCTCTCTCTCTCTCTCTCTCTCTCTCTCTCTCCTCTCTTCTCTCTTTCTCTCTCTTCTTCCTCTCTCTCCTCTCTCTCTCTCTCTCTCCCTCCTCTCTCTCTCTCTCTCTCTCTCTCTCTCTCTCTCTCTCTCTATCTCTCTTCTCTCTCTGCTCTCTCCTCTCTCTTCTCTTTCACTCTCTCCGTCTCTCTCTCTCTTCTCTCTCTTCTCTCCCTCTCTCTCTCTCTCTCTCTCTCTCTCTTCTCTCTCTCTCTCTCTCTCTCTCTCTCTCTCTCTCTCTCTCTCTCTCTCTACTCTCTTCTCTCTTCCTCTCTCTCTCTCTCTTCTCTATTCTCTCTCTCTCTCTATCTCTCTCTATTCTTCTACTCTCTCTCTCTCTTCTCTCTCTCTCTCTTTCTCTCTTCTTTCCCTCTCTCTTTCTCTCTCTCTCCCCTCTCCCTCCTCTCCCTCTCACCTCTCTTCCTCTCTCTCCTCTCCCTCTCTCTGTCTCTCTCTCTCTCTTCCCTCCTCTCTTCTCTCTTTCTCTCTCTCTCTTTTTCTCCTCTTCTCTCTCTCTCTCTCTCTCTCTCTCTCTCTCTCTCTCTCTCTCTCTCTCTCTCTCTCTCTCTTCTTCCTCTTCTTCTCTCTCTCTCTCTCTCTCTCTCTCTCTCTCTCTCTCTCTCTCTCTCTCTCTCTCCCTCCTTCTCCCTCCTATTACCTAATATATCTTGTGTAACCGTCAGCCTGATGCCAAACTCTAATAATAAATTATAGGTTTTGTATTTCAGCTTTTTCTTATTTTTCATTCCAAGATATCGATAAAGGGGACAGAGAATTAATTATCAGTGATTTAAAAATTCTTTTTAATGGACTAATGTTGATGCAATGGAGGGGTCCCGAAAATAATATTAAATAATGTTCTTGTGTGGAATTATAATAATGGTAAAATAAAAATAATAAAGAATAATTATAATGATAATTACAATAATAATAATGACAATGATAATAACAATAATGATAATGAAATAATGGTATTAAAAATAATAATCAAGATATAAAAAATTATCATAACAATAACAATAATAACTAGAGTAACAGTTATAATAACATTAGCAATAATGATAATGATGGTGATAATAATAATATTAGTGATGAAATAATTGTTATTTTATATAATTATTGTTATTGTTATTTCTATTACTATAATTATTTTTATTCATACAATTATTGTTCTTGTTACTATTATTACTATTATTATTTTCATCTTTATTATTACGATAATGATATGATAATAATAAGGCTAATAAAAAAAAAAAAAAAAGTCCCGGTTTCTCATCAAAACTTTTTCGAAATTTTAATGTGGCATGTATTTTTTTCGTTTTTCCTTTTTTTTTCATCGAGACCAGGTAAGATTACTTTTTATAGGTCATGCCAGTAAAATGGACGTCTGTATGAACAAAAAGTGTCAATTGTAGTTAAAGGTAATAAGTGCATTTGAGTATTTTGCTAGATTTAGTTCTCGAGGACAGATACTATAATCAGCGACTCCTCAGGGGGAAAAAAACCACTGGTGCCACAGGTACGCATTTTCTATTTTATTGACTAACAAAGATAGAAAGGTAAACTGAAACATTTGTTGTCGTTTGGACAGATACTTTTAAGGCTCTAAGTGGCGGCCATTTTGGTTGTTTACAAACGGGCGAGCGGTAAAGCGAACTACTTCCAACCCTCGCCCTGTTCGCCACCTGAACGACCGTACACGCGTTCTGCCCGAATAAAGGCGAGATTTTGCGAACGGCGGACTCTTTGGCGCAATTCCTCGAACATTTTGGATAAAAAGAAGAAGAAAAAAATGCGGCGGCGATTTTCAGATGCGAACGCTGATGAGAAACCAGAATTTTTTAAATTGGCTTAACAATAATGATAATAATATACTAATAATGATGGTAATATGATAAGAATAAGGATAAAAAATATAATAATAAAATAATAATAATGATTTTAATAATAATGAAGACACTAATAATAATAATGACAATAATTCTGATAGTAATACTAATAATGACAATGATAATTGTAATGATGGTAATGAAAAGACTAATACTAATGATAATAATGATAATATCAATGATAGCTATCATCATGATATTGATTATAATGAAAGGAATCATATATATCAAATTTATAACAACAAAAATATTAATAACAATAATGATAATCACCATCGTCATCATCTCCATTCTTGTATTATTAAGATTCATATGAGAAAGTATTTTCTAAGAAAATTGCAGATATTTATTTGGTTCTGTTCTCCCAAGTTACATATGTTGAAATAAACAGAAGCGTGTTGTGATTCTCGTTTCTTTTTGTTGTGAAGGATTACAGGTTGGAGAGATCCTGGAAAAACAAACACATATGGTGACTGAAATAAATAAAATAAGTATCTTGTATTAGAATCTTCTGGACTGAATTATATACAGAAATGTGAAATGACAGTGGAAAATGGTTACACATGTATCTTTGGAAACATAATTTTATATAAAAAAGGATGCACAATGTTGAGTAAATGTTTTGTAATATATATCTGGCAGACCAAGGATTATCATATATGTGTGGATAACAATATTAAAAAGTGTGTGCATTTGATTTCAGAATAGTGTAAATTTATGGAAAATATAAAATAACCTGTGCACGAGTCAAGTGGGGATCTACAATGTGAGTAAATGTTTGTGTATGTGTATCAAATTATTTGATATGATAAAATTTGAGATTTAATAGTGGTGTCTAGGCTCTTAATATAAATAATTATGAGAAATGTGTATATATGATGTAGTATTAAATTTTAAATAATACAGTAATCAAAGGAAGAAACTCACCACTAATTATTACATAAGTATATGAAGGTTTCTGAAAAGTATATTTGATATTACAATTTGCAGTTGTAAGGCTCTTAAGTTTATTATGTAATCTTAGTGGTTGAATTTACCAAATAAAGATGTAATGCTCATCAGGGTTTTATAACGTCCTCCAAGTGACTCGTACTACAATCATCATTATCATTATCATAATCATTATAATAATAATAAAGGTGATAATGATGATTAATAATCAACAATTGATAAATTAAAAACTACAATGTTAGAAATCATCAATTTCAATATCATCTTAGTGATTATGATAGCAATCATCATTATAATGCTGGTGATAATGACGGGAAATGATAGCATTTAAAAAAACCCAAAACCCAAGTAGACGTTAACCTTCAAGCAGCGAGAAAAACGAACAGGATCCCGAGCTCCCGGATCGTTCCCATGGCTTGGTCTGACAGCAAGTCTCGTGATCCTGTCTTGCTTTGTCCTTCCCAGAGCCAAAAGCCCGATGACTAAAACAGCGTCTGAGTGCATAAGGCGATCAAATTATCCGTTGTGGTTGACATTAGCGCAGCGCTCGCTTTAACGTATTCCCAGAAGCGAGAGACGCCAACTAGGGCCGGGGCATTTTTAGGCCCGAATATATAATATATATATATATATATATATATATATATACTATATACTATATATATATATATATGTATATATATATATATACAACACACACACCACACACACACACACACACACACACACACACACACACACACCACACACACACACACACACACAACACAAACATATATATATATATATATATTATATATATATATATATATATATATATATAATATAATATATTTTATATATCATGAATGTCTTTGAGGTAGGCTAGGGGGATGGGGGGGGTGCTGTGCAATTAATAATTTAAGTGATTATCAAGTTCATCAGTCATTATCTTCATTATTACTTTTGTTATCATTATTGTTAATGTTATCATTACTATAATTCTTGTCATCCTCATTACTGTTAGCCTTTTTATCATTATTATTATCGTTATCATTATTAATATTATTATTACTATTGTTATTATCATCCTCATTATTATCATCATGTTATTATTCTTATCCTTATCAGTATTATTATCATCATTATCAGTATTATTATCATCATTATCAGTATTATTATCATCAGTATCACTATTATTTTTATTAAATATTTCAATACTTGCCACTCACCCATCCTCTTGATCTTGATGCTGTGG
>NW_020869066.1:85000-87500 GCF_003789085.1 Penaeus vannamei | reverse complement strand
GTTTGGCGAGTTTTGGGTGTGTGTTTTTTATGTGGGTGTATGTGTTTTTATTGTGTGTGTGTGTGTTCGGTCGTGTGTAAATATATATTATCCTTGCATGTATTAAAAATGTACATGGCTATATTTTCTCCTCACTATAGTAACAGAAGGTGCAGCAAAAGCTGGAATGCAAACGACAATTAAGACACTTCAAAACATTTGCTCGTCTCACATAATATTTCTCGATCAACTCACCCGAATCTGCTTTAAAAGTGTGAACATAAACCAGCGTCTTATCATAAAGTTTTACGAGTCTGTTTATGTTTCGCGGCGGCGAGTGAGACGCGGGCCCTTCCTCGCAAGATTCCAGCGCCGGATCCCGAGCCTCGCGTCCTGAGGGGGACCGAGGGAAGGCTGCAGGCGGCCCATTCACCGATCCTTCACCTCCAGAAGCCAAGAACTTCTGGCTGATCCTGTGGCACGGATCTCGGTCTGAATGAGGATGTCGGGCCGATCCTCCGCTTCAAAAGGACGTTTCACAGGAGACTTCTGACGGGGTCTTGCCTTCGAGAGGACGTCTGGCGACAGGAGGACAAAGGCAGGTGCGGCGCGAGGGAACCGCTCGCCGCCTTTAACTCGCGCCGACTTAAATGTCACACCGGGACGTCGGGCATGAGTGATGGCGCCCTTCTGACGAGGCATTTTTTCCTATTGCTCTTCGATTCTGTCCTCCTATTATATTTGCTTATCTTCATCTGGGTGTATGAGTGTGCGTGAGCAGGCGCGTGTGCGTATTTTCACTTGTACAGGTCATCTCCTGTCTGTTTTTGCATTGTCAAGAAATAAATAAATAAGAAACAGGAGATTGAAAGAAATAAAGAGGGCATAATTTGAAGAGATGAAAACAAGAATGAATAAAGGAAGAAACAGATAAACAGCTGTGAAATATAGATAAGGAGCAGATAAGTTGCATCTTTTCTGCAACCGCACTGGAAGCCCGAAGCTACTGATTAACTATGCAAACATAACATACACTGCATTGCATGTGCACTGAAAAGCTCTTAAGTGCAGTTTTCATGGCTTTTGTTTGCATGTGTTTGTGTGTCTGTATGTGTGTTTACAAAATCCAAGGAAAGTAATGCAAAATGTCAATCTTTTTGTCATTTCGGAAACCACCTGACAAGTGTCCAGTGATTGCAAGGACTGAAGACATGAATCACCTAACTTTTGCAAATATTCGTTGGGTTCCGCTTGTTGTGCAATTGACGCTCGTCACCGAAAGAGAGGGAGAAGGAAAAGAAAGGCATATATCTACGTATGTATGTATGTATATGTACGAGTATATATATATATATATATATATATAATATATAATAATAATAATATATATATATATTATGTCACACACACACACACATACACACACACACACACACACACACACACACACACACACACACACACACACACACACACACACACACACACACACACACACACACACACACACACACACCACACACACACCACACACACACACACACAACACACACACACACACACACACACACACACACACACACACACACACACACACACACACACACACCACACACACACACACACACACACCACACACACACACACATATATATATATATATATATATATATATATATATATATAATATACATACATACATATAGACATACAGACGGCTATAATGACACGCAGAGATTGAAAAAGAGGGAGAGTGACAGAGGGTGATAGGAGAAAGGGAAGAAAAAGAAAGAGAGAATAAGAATAAAAGAAACTCAGCACAAGAAGCCACCCAACACCAACGACCAGCGTCATCCCGTCCCTTCTCTCCGTCGGCCCGAGGACTCCGGCTTCTCCCTCCCGCCGGCCTGGACCAGGTGTCGCCCGTTCCCCCGACGCCTGTTATGAAGCGCGTGTGTTGTTGCTCCTGCGAGACGCGCTCCTCCGCTCGCAGTTTTACGATCGCCTGAGCGGTCCCAGTGTAGTGAGGGAGGCCAGTCACACAAAGGGGAGTTCTGGGAGGGAGACGGAAGGGGAAAGAGGGAGAGAGTGAAAGCGAGAATTAGAGAGAGTGACGAGGGGGGGGGAGACGGAAGGGGAAAGAGGGAGAGAGTGAAGCGAGAATTAGAGAGAGTGGGGGGGGGAGACGGAAGGGGAAAGAGGGAGAGAGTGAAAGCGAGAATTAGAGAGAGTGACGGGGGGGGGGGGAGGAAGGGGAAAGAGGGAGAGAGTGAAAGCGAGAATTAGAGAGAGTGACGAGGGGGGGGGGGAGACGGAAGGGGAAGAGGGAGAGAGTGAAAGCGAGAATTAGAGAGAGGGACGAGGGGGGGGGGGGGAGACGGAAGGGGAAGAGGGAGAGAGTGAAAGCGAGAATTAGAGAGAGTGACGAGGGGGGGGGGGGAGACGGAAGGGGAAAGAGGGAGAGAGAGTGAAAGCGAGAATTAGAGAGAGGGACGAGGGGGAGGAGAGGGAGACGGAAGGG
>NW_020869066.1:77500-80000 GCF_003789085.1 Penaeus vannamei | reverse complement strand
GTTTTCTATGCTCGCAGCCTCCCCTCCGCGATGGGCATCCTCGCCCCCGGGGATGGAAGACGCGAGATGCGACCGGAGGGTGTCGTCCTTCATCTCGTAAGGGATATATATAAATATACATTACACACACACACACACACACACACACACACACACACACACACACACACACACACACACACACACACACACACACACATTGTATATATATATATATATATATATATATATATATATATATATATATATATATATATATATATATATATACACACACACACACACACACACACACACACACACACACACACACACACACACACACACATACATATATATGTATACATTAGTATCATTATTGTTACTATCATCGTTATCATAATTATCGGTATCATAGTTTTGATCATCGATGTTATTATCATCCTCATCACTATTATAATAATAATAATTATTATTATCATGATATTAAGTATTATTTCATTATTACTTTCATTACTATCATAATTTTACTGATATTTTCATTACAATTGTCATTATCATAAATACCATTATTGTAATCATCATTGTTTTATCATTATTACAATTATTATTATTACTATTATTATTATTACTACTATTTTATCCTTTATTATTACTATCATTAATGTTATCATTTTGATTATCATTATCACTATTATCATCATTATCATTAAAATTATCATTATGATATTTAGTAGTAGCAGTAGTAATATTAGCAGTAGCAGCAGCAGCATTAGTAACATTATTGTAAATATTATCTTTTCATTATTATCATCACTATCATTATTATTGCTATCATTATCATCCCTGTTATCATTGCTGTTATTACTATTATTATCATTACTATTATTATCATTGTTATCAGTATCATTGTTATTATTATCATTACTGTTATCATTATTTCTATTATAATTGTTATCACTATTATGATTATTACAATTGGTATTATTATCATTACTGATAATGTCATCATTACTATAATTATTATTCTTGATTATTATCATGTTCGTTATTATTGCTGTTGTTGTTTTAAAAATCATTAAAACATTGTTATCATGATTATCATTATTGTTGTGAATATCAATATCGTTAGTTATTATCATTAGCAGGGTTATTATTATTATTATCATAATTATTATCATTATTGCTATAATCATTTTCATTATTATCGTTACTATTACTATTATTGTTATTATAATTATCAATAATATTGTACTAACATTTTTCATTATTTTCATTATCATAATTATTATTACCATTACTATTACCATTAACATTATTATCATTACCATTATCTCCATTATTAAAATCGCTTATTATTAAACAATATAATTAGAATAATTATTCTTATTATCATTATCGTTGCTATCATTATAATGATAATAATCATAATATTGATAATGATAATTTTTATTTGATTACTATTATTGTAATGTACGGCTGTGCCAACTCTAAGTTCGAACACGTACTACAATGCATTCATTCAACATTGCCACTGATCAAGGTACTGTGTTCCTCACATATTCTTTTTTCTTCAGACAAATTCACAGCTACTTCTGAATACCATGTAAGGTTGCCAGGTAACATACTTATTTCGCCTTTTTCCTCTTCACATACATGGATACATTTAATTGAAACTGCCATCTCAGGCAACAGGGCTCCTTGGTTGGCTAATTGCTTCGGCAGAGCCATCTTTCGTTCAGGATTATGATGACTAGTCATGAATAAACTAGGAATAAATTAAGGTTCTTTTTCTTTATAAAATATTTGTAATTACTTCATGCGCAAGTCATTATTTGAGAAAAATACATTTTTGTATTGAAAATTATATCACTTTTGAATAAAATTCAAAATATATTTGCCTGCAAATTGTAAATGGAAATTCACATTTTCCCTCTTGGGCTCTTGGTCTATCGTGAATAGCGTTGAAGTCGCCAAGCGAAATAAATAAAGCTTTATCTTCTAAATTAAATATTGTAATTATATTACGGCCGAAATGCACAGTTTTTGCTCTAAATGTTTATTATTTAATTTTCTCCGTATCCTTTCCCTTATCTCTCCTTTTCTATTGTTCTTTCTCATTAGCGACGTCTCCAGTGTCGCGATAACCATCGAAGGTGATGGTCGTTACAATTTTTTTTCTCTCCCTCTCTCTTCTTGGTTGTTTAGGTCGTCTGGATTATCGAGCTATCGGCTTAGTCTTCTGGTACTTCTCTTCGCGCCATACCTGGGGCATAGTTGAGGGAAGGAAAACCAAGCCAGGATTGCCGAGTCCTTGTTTCTTGTTAAAGCTAAGTTGATTTATTTGAAAGGTCTCTTTTGCACCTAAGCGTGTGATGTGCTGCCATTACCATCTGCAGGGTGATATCCAAGTGTTAGAGAGGTTAGAAAGGCCAAGTGAACTAGAGGAACACTGCTTGAGGATCTGTACCTTCAGTGTCAGTACTCTCTCTCTCTCTCTCTCTCTCTCTCTCTCTCTCTC
>NW_020869066.1:62500-67500 GCF_003789085.1 Penaeus vannamei | reverse complement strand
AAAAATACGGTCATTAAGGTTACGAGACCCCTACCCTCTCGTTTGATGTTTGAAAAAGGGTCGTAAAGTCGCTAATTGAGAAATCGATACCTTTCGTTACTGTTATGAGAGACAGCGTTTACGAGAGAGTTTAGTAAATCCGGTCCCAGGACCATGGCCAGACCTTCGCCCAAGAAAGTAGGCCCCGCAGTAGTCTTTCCCCTGCACCAGGTGATGGTTAATTAGCAATCAAGGATATGGCCACCCCCGTGGCCCGGGCGTCAGGCCCCTCCCCCACCAAGGTAAGGGTTAGGTTTGCAATGTGAGCAGTGAGCCATCAGAACAAGCCAAGAGTTCAAGAAGTAAAAGCTGTGTAGATAGTAGGAAGCGTAGAAAAAAAAATATAATTTCAGCACCTCTCAATTGTTCTGAATTGTGCTAGTAGCATGGCTAGTCATCGCCATGCATCCTTACCTTTGCGACGGCGCGCCTCCTCGCCCGCGCGCTCCTCTGCTCGGGTCGTACGTACCTCGGTCGACATCGCATTTTTCCGCCTGACAGACTCTATCCTTTTATTCTTATATTTCAGTGTTTTTATCCTCGATTTTCGTGTTTTCTTGTTTGTTTTAGTTGACCCGTTTTGGTACATTTTCTTTGATTCTCGTTCAGCATTGGCTTGCTTACTCTTTACTTTTCAGGTGCAGTTCTTTGTCGCCATGCCTGGTTTTAATCATCTATCAGTTTCCTTTTGTTTCATTTTGAAAAAGCTGTATATATATTCTAATGATAAGGATGAACATATTTATCAATATATTTTGTACTATTTACTCATGCCTATTATTTTAACTGTTTTATATGTTTCCCGTTTTAACAAAATAATCTAGATTTATTCACTTTAGGCAGGTCTATATTTTGTTAACTTTATGATTTATTATCATAAAATTCCCCACCCATTACCCCCTGACAACCCTCCCCCCATCATTGTTTGGTTTCCATCCTTTTTCTGAGTGAAACCGGCTTTGCTTCGCATACAGGAGCTGGAGCTGTTCTTATTTTTATATAATTATTATCAGTTATAGTTATAAGGTTATTTTAAGTTTTGATCCTGTTTTGGTTTCATTTCTTTTATTTTACTTTGTCTTCTTATTCATTTTAACGTATATATATATATATATATATATATATATATATATATATATATATATATATATATATATATATATATATACATATATATATATATATATATATATATATATATATATAATATATATATATATATATATATATATACATATATATATATATATATATATATATATATATATATATATATATATATATATATATATACATTATATATATATATATATGTGTGTGTGTGTGTGTGTGTGTGTGTGTGTGTGTGTGTGCGTGTGTGTGGTGTAATATAAAGGTTAATAGTTTTAATGGTTAATTACCGTAATGTTAATTGCTAGTGGGGGTAGTTGCAGGCCAGCTAGTGATCGCGTTGTCAATGGCAATGAAAGGTAATCAAGATTATATATAACTGACAAAGAAAGATAATTAATAACTGACAATGGAAGATTACTTTAAGGACTTTACTTTACTTTAAGTATAATTACAAGAAAGTATTACAATACAATAAACAGTTACGTTTGGAATCTATGTTTGCCATGGCATATTGTTGCCACCACTACGTTTGGCAAGCATACTTGTCATGGCAGTCATGGGCTCTCGCTCCGGAAGGCAAGCAGCATTGCCATGAGGGCTGGCCTCTGACTGGTTACTTAGTGTTTCCCTAACTCAGCTAATATCACTGTGGATAAATTTACATGGTTGATAATTATGTAGATGTGCCATAATTCGTATGGCATGTGTTCTTGCCAAGAAGGCTGGCTGTTTTTTATGTGTTTTCGACTGTATACACCCCGTACTCAACGAGATATGTCAGATATCCCCTACTTTACGAGATTGGTCAATTATTCTGTGTCCTGCTACAGTTCATATGGCAAGTGTTCTAGCCATGAAGGCTAACTACAGACTGGCTGTTTATTGTTTTGTTCATTGAATAGATGATGCTACTGGTGGTTTTCCATGATTGCTAGATAATTAGTGACGTCATAATTACGTATGTAATTATGATGTGTAATCAGTTGATTCGTTGATATAAGTTTACGTAGATATGACGTAATCTGACGCTTTGATATGGTACGTAGCTGGTGGCATAGGGGCCTTCACATGGTAAAGTCACCTCAGCCAAAGGTCATTTAAAAAAAAAAAAAAAAAACTTCAGCATGAATGGAAGATCCCTTTCCCGCTCCCGAAAACAACAGCCTTCCCCTTCGTCGGAAAGTCTCACTGTCTCCTCAAGGTATGCAGTTTTGATACGCATATGTCTGTCCATATTTCTGGTATATTGAGTCCGTAAAGGTAATCAGGTAACCTACATGGACTATTTTCTCCTAACTGTTTGTTTGCAAACTTGCAGGTCGTCGTTCCCGAGAGCCGCGGCCTTCCACCTCGTCGGCTCCGTTATCGGCTGAGGAAGGCCCCTCTGTCTCCTCAGGATATATAGGTTTGATGCGCATGTCTATATTTCTGCTATATTCAGGCAGCATGGCCTAATTTCTCCTTATTGTTTGTGTGCAGACTCGCAGATCCCTGTACTTCGACAGTTCAGCTGTCGTACTGCAGCTCCTCTGAGTCGGAGTGCAGCCCCTCTGACGATTCCTCGACGGACTGCGACGACTAGAAGGACTACGTCTCTGCAAGTGATATTGCCCGGATTCACTTACGCACTTACGATAGTAAAATCACTGATAATTATAGTTGCCATGGTAACCAGTCAGCGGTGGTATTCACTGACAACTTGCCATCGGAGTTACCATGGTAAATTTTACCAGTGGTCAGATCACTGGTAACTTCTTGGAAGACGATGTCATCACGTGTTATCTCGTCAAAAATCAATAACTAAGTTTTAGGTTTGTTTTTACACCTGATGTAACTAATATGATGGCAAACACATATCGCAATACGGACATAGTAAAGAAATGTAAATTTCACATGAAACTGGAAAGAATAAATCGACACAAATTCTCTTTAAATTATAGGCCTATATTATATTTGAATGCATGGAATCTATAGAAAAGTGAACTCTTATAGATTTCTTCTCTGACATAATTATTACAAATGATAAAGAAAAACTACCTTGCTGATATATAAACTGGCAATACCAACGCTAAACTAGCATTTTGACAATAAACTCCAAAGTGCATTGGCAAGAATAAGCTTGAAGATATTTCCTTTGACGACAGATAGTGATTACTAAAAAAAATGGTCCGGTTCTTTTCTTAGGTCAGGAAAGATAATGTACCGCGGCTCCATGATTTTACAGGGCAATCTGGGATTGACGAGAATCTTGACGATGCATCGTCAATCTTAGATGTTTATTCTTCATATATGACGAACGAGCTCCTCCTACACATCGTGAAGGAAACGAACAGGTTTATAGATCTAATGTGTATATGTATAGCCACGATGGCAAATGTTCGAAATCCGGGAACATCTTTCCGAAGACAATGCCTTGGGTCTCGTTTCAAGGCAGTCTATAGACCGGGACAAAATATTTCAATAGACAAGTCCCTATGGAAATTTAGGGGCCGCCTCAGCTTTAGAACATACACGCCGAGCAAGCGTGTCAGGTTCGGTGTGAAAGTATATAAACTTTCAGCCAGTGACGGGTTAGGGGCTGTATATACCTCCGTCTTCCAGATCTAGAAGGATATGCCATCATCACAGAAAGCGGTGATGGACCTTATTGCAGGCAGTCGGCTTTTTCGATAAGGGGTATACTGTCTACATGGATAATTGGTAAACCTCCCTGTCCTGTTTTACTACCTCGGGGCCGGAAGACGGGGGCCGTAGAGACAGCAAGGGTCAACCGACAGTACATGCCAAAAGACCTAAAGCCTCTACAGAGGGGTGAGGTAGACTAACGGAGTTCCAGAAGCGGGATGCCTTGTCTCTGCTGGTTAGACACCAAACCCGTAACGATGCTGAGCACTGCTCACACCTCAGCAATGGTTCAGGCAAGCCTGGGATCGCGCCGCATGAAACCCCAGTGCATTGTAGAATATAACACAGGGATGAAAAGAGTGGATCTCGGTGACCAGTTGGCAGCTTCATACCCTTCAGTGAGGAGATCGCTGAAGTGGTACAAAAAGTTCTTCAATCTGTACGACCTTGCCGTAATAAATACGTTTCCATATATAATCCCCTAGGCCATGGTCGGGTGGACCAGGCGGATTTTAGAATGGACCTGGCCATGTGGATCATAAATCATTACGTACAGCAGAGGGAGCCATATAGCACGAGGAGGCGACCATCAATACTCTCATCACCTACTCGATTCGCAGGAAGGACGAGCCATCCTGTCCGGGAGATTCCCGGTAAGAAATACCAGTGGTGCTTCCTGTGCAACCGAGCCGGCAAGAGAAAAAATGACCCGTAGCACATGTAAGACATGTCAAGTCGCTCTATGCACCTACGGGTGCTTTGAACGATATCATAGCCAGAGCAGACTATGAGCATAAATATGACAAATAAAATTGTCAAGGCATAATTTCTACTTGTTCTCCCTTTTCAATTGTATATCAAAAGAAAGAGAAAAAAAAAAGACCAAAGCTTGACCTCTCATAAAAAACTAAACTAGTTTTGAGCATCAAAACGTTGATAATTTAATGGGTTTGTAATTTCATTTTGTTAGGATTAGGGCGATGTATTATATTCTAGTAATATATCGCGTAGGCAAGAATTTCTATTTTATTTTGTCTATTTTTATGTGTTTTGTGTTTGTTTATTTTGCTGAAGGATATAAATAAAAAGAATTTGTAAATTTTGAGTTTACGTATTTATCTATCTATGGAATCTATAGAAAAGTGAACTCTTATAGATTTCTTCTCTGACATAATTATTACAAATGATAAAGAAAAACTACCTTGCTGATATATAAACTGGCA
>NW_020869066.1:40000-42500 GCF_003789085.1 Penaeus vannamei | reverse complement strand
AAAAAGATGTTTAAAAAATGACGAATTGTAGATGATTCTCCTTTGTTTCATGAAGTACGCTGAGTTGTTCGATGTTCCTTTCTATTGTTTTTATTCCCCCCTCTTCTCTCTCTCTCTCTTTCTCTCTCCCTCTCCCTGCTCCCCCCCCCTCTCTCTCTCTTTATCTATCTATCTATCTCTATTTCTCTCTCTTTATCTATCTATCTATCTCTATTTCTAACTCTCTTTATCTATCTATCTATCTCTATTTCTCTCTCTCTTTCTCTTTCCCTCTCCCTGTCCCGACTTTCTCTCTCTGATAAATGGAGAGAGAGATAGATCTACTGAACAATGTTAAGATATATAGGACAATCGGTCAATAGACCAGAACACAAACAAGGATGTCAATATACTGTGGATTTGCAACTGTATACAAACTTTTATATGTGCATTTGTCGATTTTTTAGTAGCAAGTAAGCTCTTCTACCATACAAAATAGATGATAGATCATTATTAGAAAAGCATATGATTGTAGAAAAGAAATCCTGACAAAAGAAAAGCGATATTATAAAGGCAAAAGGAAAAAAAGGCGCTGAGATGTGACCCATTTCAGAAGTGGGTAAAAGAGGTCCTCCAAAGCTAACCTATACACGCTGCATATACCGCGAAGTATTCACTAACTATGTCCGAAACATATTTGTCAAAAGGCCTTTCCTCAACCAGCATGTCCATTTAAACAAGAGCTGCATCCTTCTTTCCACATTACGGTTTTGCTCTCACGTGAAGCGCCCTCGACTCGCCCGCTGGTCTTTTCGCCATCCGTCTCCCGGACGAAATCGAACCGAATGCCTTGTGGAAAATAACATGCAGAAACATAATCGCTCGTGTCTCCATGTCCTATGCTATGTAAGATTTTCAAAATCAGTAAATATAAGGACTGTGATTTTCCTGTAGCACGTGGCAAGGACCTTGGCTTCCCTCGCGTAGACTGCTCTTTTAAGTTAATAGCTTCGTCCGTTCCAAGATGTTTCAAGTTACAACAGTCGGGAAAGAGGAATGAATTCCAGTTTCTACCCCCCCCCCCTGGTTCTTCATTGATGCAGTTTTATTTAATACATTATAACATCGAAAGATATTTATGCGTGAAACTGCTTTTTGCATGTGTGTGTACGCGTATGCGACTGTATGTGTTCACATAATGAAACTCAAATGTTTACACATACACAGGCAGAAACAGAGTGAAAGAGGGAAGTGGTGAGGCAGAGAGAGAGAGAGAGAGAGAGAGAGAGGAGAGTAGAGGAGGAGATGAGGAGGGAAGAGAGGAGAGAGGAGAGGAGAGAGAGAAGAGGGAAGTAGGGGGAAAGGAGAGAGAGGAGAGAGGGGGGAGGAGGAGGGAGAGAAGGGGAGGAGTGGAGAGCGAGATGGGAGGGGAGGGGAGAGAGGAAGATGGGCCGAGCTTACTACACACTACACTCAGGTACACCATCTTTTCTCTCGCGTGACGAATATCCCATGACATGACGAAATCATATGGCCGCGCCCAGCGGCCTAAGACTACAGAGAGGAAGAGAGAGGAGAAGGCGGGAGGAGACGAGGGGAGAGAGGAAAGGAGAACAAGAGGAGAACAGAGGGAGAGAGAAACGCGCCGCTTCCGTCCTGTCTCGCTTGTTGTGATCTCCTTCCATAGGCATAAGAGAGAGGAATGAAGAGAGGAGGGGAGAGAGAGAGAGAGTGAGGAGAGAGCGAGAGAGAGAGAGAGGAGAGAGGGAGGGAGAGAGAGCTTGTAGAAGAGTCCTTCCGTACGACAGAGAGAGGACCAAGTAAGAAAAGAGAGACAGAGAGGAGAGAGGGGAGAGAGACGAGAGAGAGAAGAGGAGAGGGAAGAGATAGGGGAGAGTGTTGTTGTGAGGATGGGTGGTAGGAAAGAATAGGGGCGGGTGGGAAAGAGAGACAGCGAAAAGAAGAAAGAGAGAGAAAGTAAGGATCCAAAAACCATCCCGCCACCCGAAGGCCTCAACGCGGAACCCGACCGCGCGTACAACAACCCTTCGCGAAGCCAAAATTTTCGGTCGGAGGGCGTCCTGTCGCAGCGGCGAAGGGCCTCCACGTTGTCCCCCGCTGGAGGAGCGCCCATTGGCGGCTCCGCACCGTCGCGTTCTCGCCACTTATCTTAATCATTATCAATAAAGTCAGCGAATGGCGACGAAGGCAGACCAAAGGCGGCGCTGGGTACGCTGACGGCGGCTGTTGCTTTTATTTGGCTCGCCGGGGCCCTTCGCGCCGCCGCCCGGCCGTCCGCCCACCGCCCTTATCGCCTCGCGCGGGACGGGAGTGGTGGGTCTCGTCTTTTTAGGTTATCTCTCGGGTGTAGGCGGAGAATGTGGACTGGTATGAGGATAGATAGAGAATTAGTCCAGGTGGGCTCGTCTTCGCGTACGTCTCTGCAAGGCGCGTTTAAGAAGAAGAGAGGAAGATGAGATGTACCAATAAGAGCACGTACAACCATAGGCTCGCACTGACG
>NW_020869066.1:25000-27500 GCF_003789085.1 Penaeus vannamei | reverse complement strand
ATACTACACTATACTACTATATATACTACTCCTACTACCCTACTATACTTCATATATTCCTATATAACATATACTCATACTATCACTATATATTCACTCTTCCACTATAGATACCCTATATACCCTACTATATCTACCCTCACCTATATACTATCTATACCTACTACTCATATACATATACCTATAACTCAGTCACTCAACTACGTATACCTCATCAACTATACTACTAGTATATACATTATATACTATAGTCTATAACTATACTACTCACCTATACTCTCATATACTACACATATATAATAGACGTAATATATATATATAATATCAATAATATAATTATTATATTTAATATAACCAATAATCATATACTATATTATATATACAGTCATACACTCATATACTCACCCCTATACCATAAGTCATACCTCATAGTACTACTTACTACTACCTACTTACCGCGGGCCTGTATATCTAATTCCACCTGATATACCACTCCCATATACCTTAGCAGTATAGCTGCTAACCTTAATAACTATCAGTACCCTACTATGTAGTCTTATAGCCTAGTAAAGTATGTAATTTATAGTATATTAATATAATTATATATGGAGATGTGTGTGTGTGTGGTGTGTTGTGTGCTGTGTGTGTGTGTGTGTGTGGTGTGTGTGTGTGATGTGTTTGTTTGTGCTGTTGTGGTGTGTATGGTGTGTGTGTGTGGTACTTTAGTATATATAATATAAATATCCACCTATATAATATATACTAGCGTTTAATAGTGCGGGTAGCTGATGAGTAGCATATAATATATATGGGTATATATAGTATATATATATATATAGTAGTATGTGTATTGTCTGTATGTATGTATGTATCGTATGTTAAATGTATGCTAGTTCTATAGTATGTTGGTTGATGCTATGACTAGATGTATGTATGTGTTTGTGTATGTGTTGTTACAATGTGTGTGTGTGTGTGTTCTTACTACTACATATATATATACTATACCTACCTATATAACTAAAGTAGTAAGTTAGTTAGGAGTAGGATAGTATGGTTGAGAGGTCACTACGGCTTATATATATAAGGAGCACAAGCTAGAGAGAGAGAGCGCAACATATGCGAGTAAGAACACGAGTGCCTTATCAAAGCGGAGGTCGGATCGTAGGTACGGTATGGAGAGAGAGGTGTTGTGTATGCTGTATTCATAGCTATCAGCAATAATCATATTCAAGTATTATATATATATGAGGAATGGTTTCGGGTTGCCATAGAAGGATTTTCGGGTACTTGTTTTGACACAATTCCATTGATCTGTTGTTTTCCGGCGGTGAAAGGATATAAAAGCGTCGGGCTCCTAGATTTTGATATTGAATGTTGCTGTTTTTTTATGTGTACACGAATAACATGATTTATAGTGGAGTTGCAGTATCTGACTGGCGTCTCTTCTGTATAAATCTTCTTGATTCATCGATGACTCAATAAGCGCTAAAAATCATACATTGCATAAATTACTGTTTGAACCAACTTAAGTAAATTCGTAGTTGAATATCCATAATCTAATGGAATATTAGATCACCAATGTAGCAAATATTTACAGATTTTCAAACTTATAGTAATCTGTTAAACTGGTAAGATTAATCTCGAAAGAAGTAAACATACTTCAGGAGTACAGTTTATGAGTTTCAAAAACTGCACGCATTTTTCTCTCTTTCCTTTTGCAAGGTGTTCATATCTCTTTGATATTTCCATTAGTTATGACGTTCCACGAGCAAAGCATTAACTATTATGGTTTATGTCTTATCTTATTTTTGGTTAAATGCATAATTTTGTATCCATTTTGCCTAAAAAAAAAAAAAAAAAAAAAAAAAAAAAAAAAAAAAAAAAATAGAACAGTATAGATTTAGAGAAAAAAAAATTCTTCCACTCAATTGCATAAAATAAAGACCTTGTTTTTATGAAAAAGATTCATGCTCTGAGACCTCTCACTTTCATTATCTGTTCTGGAAGTGGAAATTAATCCTGGGTTTTATCTAGGCGAGAAAATGGAATTCTTATTTTTGTAGATTTACACTTATTAAAAGATCAGAGGTCATTTCTACGCGTTGAAAACTAAATTAATGAAAACAATAGAAATAAATAATAATGTAAAGAAGGAAAGTCAAAATAGTAATTTACTGTATTAGGTACTCTTTACACATTAATCGGTCGAAAATAGTCAAACATAGGGACATCAGTTTTAAAATATACCTTAAAAGAGCTTATTTATTTACTGAAGTAATGTAGATGATTCTGAGGCTCATCAGTGATCAACGCACAGTATGCGCACACATGTAGCTGTCCTTTAGATAATATATCTTAGTCTCATAACTTAACAGGGCACGGTGGTCTTAAATATGCCTTATCATTCATAACAATGCGTGAAGGAGGATACTACGATGAGGATCAGAAAGACAAAAGAAAATTTCTCAGCTAATTCATGGATGGCGGCAAGAGACCACAT
>NW_020869066.1:15000-20000 GCF_003789085.1 Penaeus vannamei | reverse complement strand
ATTGGGTATTCTATTTACATATATGGCGTTTTCATTATGTAATAAGATCCTATGAACATAGATATTATACAATGCTTGTAACGCAAAATTACACAGAGCACTAATGTTATATATGATTGAAATATCCGCTTGATGTTTAAGCGCTTGGTGTCAATGATATTTCAGTCATGTTCTTTCACTTTGTGTGAAATGTCTTTTGTTGGAAATATTTCTAATATTTTCTGGTAATTGGTTCCAAATCACTAGTCCTTGAATTTGCATTTTCTTGTCCAGGTGTCTGTATTGGATCTTTTGATATATAATCCTTTATATTGCCTTGTATGGACACCCGTTGTTTTACCTGTTGTCTGTATAGGTAATTGTCATTTTGGATAATTTCCTTGTATGATTTTATGGATTAGAATACATGTGGCATAGTTGTATTTCTGCTGTGCTGTTAGTTATTTAATTTTGTTGATATGTGTTGGTCATATTTATTTATTTTTCCTAGTGCTACTCTTGCTGCAAAGTTCTGTAGTTTCTGTGCCCTTTGTACTTGTGTTTTATTTGTGGAGCCCCAGATGTTTAGGTAGTAGTTAGTTATATCAAGTGTTAGTGTTTGTATAACAGAAATTCTTGTTTCTGTAGATATTGTATTTTTGATGTGATTTAAGTATACCAGAGTGCCCATTACTTTTCTGTAGATGTGGTCAAAGTGTATCTGCCTATGTATACTCCTAGTTATTTTACTGTTGTGTTGAGTTTGATGTAGCAACCTTGGAATTCTATAACTGTATCTGTGGGTATTTTTGCAGTTTAGACGGCTACCTATGAAAATACATTATTTTCTGTGAATTTAGCTTCAGACTGTTTATGTATAAGTATTGTTTTCCATCTGTTAGGGTCTGATTAGCTTTTCCTATCAACTCACTTAAATCGCTAACAGAGGCAATGCGAAGAAATTGAGAGTCATCAGAGTACTGAATAAAAAGACAGTTTTTTTGCAATTGATGGCAGATCATTAATGAATTTAATGAATGAGAATGGGCCTAGGATGGAGCCTTGTAGAACACCGAACAAAACTTGCATACAAGTAATTCTTTAACCAAAAGTTATCGATTCCTTGATTTGATATTTCAGGGCTGACGCTTCGATAGAGCAAATTTATCTGGTTGTTGTCTATGTTATTATAAATTATAAACTTAATTTGTGACTTTTAGTAACGCCGTTTCTGTTGGTAGTTTACTCCTAAGGCCGTGCTGCGTGTTAGAAGGGTGCGTCAGAGAGAGAGAGAGAGAGAGAGAGAGAGAGAGAGAGAGAGAGAGAGAGAGAGAGAGAGAGAGAGAGAGAGAGAGAGAGAGAGAGCGTTTCATGTACTGAGGTATTTCGGCGCATAGTTCCCTCCCGTGGGCGTGAAATCCTCGGGTAATTTAGAATCTCGGAACCCCGTCATTCTTCCACGAAGACTTCTGCTCGTCTGAGTTTTCCCACGACCTGAGAATGATAAGGAATTTCACTGAATAGTCAATGGCCTTGGCTTTCTTTTGAATAAGGACAGTTTGCAAAGAAAAATAGCTCTTTGTTATACATGGAAACGTGGGTATGGGCAAAATACAAACAGACACGAACGCACACAAAGTTTTTAAAATAATAAGAATCATAGGATTAATAATAACTAATATAAAGCTAGAATTGACAACAAAGAAGGTCGGCTAATAGTTTAACTAAAAATGTGTGTGTGTGAAGTAGCAATTGTGTGTAAACATACACACACACACATACATATATACATACATATATATCTATACGTATATATATATATATATATAATATATATATATATATATATATATATATATATATATATATAATTCTTAACTGGTGGACAAATGAATGTCATACAATGTAATTAAATTAGCATACGAATTATATTACAGTTAAGAGGATTCATTAATTGCTCTCTTTTGGAAGCAATAAAATCAACATTCCTCGGTCGCAGCTTTATACTGTACATTTTTAAACAGTCGATAGGATATATATAAGGGAGAAAGCTAACAGCTGTTGAATCCTATTTTTTACCCGCTTTTTCCGTCTGAGAAATGATCAATCTCGTAAGCGGAAACGTTAACATAACGATATTCTATTTAACGTCAAATGAAGTCGTCGAAAAAGGGTAATACCTTAATCAGTGGTAACGCTACACCATTTCATCTGTTGCATGCTTATTTCTACACCTTGATTAAAAGGGTCTATATACCACACCAACGAAATCCTTTGTAGAATGTGCAGAGTGGAGAACTGCTCCATTTCAAACTGCTCGTCTCAGCAGGAAATGGCAAAAGTTCGAGACAAATACGTGTCATCTATTTCGAAGGCTGAATACTTGACAAGATTCCAGGATTTCTATCATTGCTAACACTGCCAACGAAACAAAATCCGCCCCTTGATGCCCTTGTATATACAAAGAGAGAGAGAGAGAGAGAGAGGGAGAGAGAGAAGAGAGAGAGAGAGAGAGAGAGAGAGAGAGAGAGAGAGAGAGAGAGAGAGAGAGAGAGAGAGAGAGAGAGAGAGAGAGAGAGAGACCAGAAAAATAAACCGTGAAAGTCAAGAAAATAAAATCAGTTGTTGTTTTACTATGTTTTCGCTGTTGCAGGACCGCATTACCTTTGAGTATTTAGTGCAGCATGTAAATAGTCTTTCGTCTACGCAACGCTCGCCAGGTGAAAACTTTCGACTGCACGCCGCTTGTTGAAACCTGGCTGGAATAAACATTTCGTGACGTGGAAGCCGCGTCCTTGCTGATAAAACGTTGATATTCGCAAAGACTCGCGATTAAGGTAAGCGGTTCATCGAAACCTAGAAATTCTGATTCACAAGAGTAACATTTTAAGAGAATAATGAACATTCCACATTACGTATGCATGAGTGCGAGTTTCTAACAGAATATTAATGAATGGAGATTCCTTTGTCCAGGTCTTATTGGGAATCAGATTTCGAACGTAGGTGATTGAGCTTCTAAAATTCTCTTTAACGTGACTTTTTTTTTCTCTTATATTCAGGGGTTTTGCAATATCTCTTCTTCTCTTTTACCCTGATCCTCTTTTCGATCTTATTCTTAGCTCATTGATTATGAAACCTGTTTTTCTTTTATTTTCTTTCTCGGTCTCATTTCGACATGTTTCATGCTCTTTGATACGAGCCAGTTCTGGAAAGACTACCGGATCCCAAAAATCTCAAGAATCTTTTGAATTTCATCACATCAAAAAGATTCGTTTTAATTAGCAAGAAGGTCGCTAACATAAAAACATCTATTTCTCAAAGTCTGTTTTCACCGTCAGCAGAAAATACAAAAGAATTAACGCAAATTCAGAATGGATAAGTGCTATATTTCTTTCGATATTGCATCACGATTTCCGGTTGTGCTAGAGTAGCATATGTGAAGAATTATCTTTTTATATTTTTACTTAATGTGAGGAAACTAAACACATCTATTTTCAACCATTTTTTTCTGTGTTCTTTTTATTTACTTGACTTGGACTTCTATAATGTTGATCTCACTCTTGCTTTAATATTTGTAATGGTAATTTTAACATAAATGTAGGTTTACCACATTACACCTTCTTTCTGGTTTATATTCAATGTGTTTGTGTGAATATCTGCGTGTGCGTGCATATATATTCATGTATATTAACAAATAAACAAACAAATATATCAATCTACTTCTTTCTGTTTTTTTTTTTTTTTTTTTTTTTTTTTTTTTTTTTTTTTTTTTTTTCACACAACCTTAAGCAGACAAGACAACTAGATTCCCATTTGCAGCGGTCGATCGTCTGCACTGTTCTTCTCAACAGCGTTCATCAAACTCAGCTGATCACTGAATGCGAATTTACTGTACGTTTTCCAGAAGCTAACTCACTCTCACGTTGCATGGCGTATGACCGCGCCAGAAATGTCACACGAGGTAAGAGCAGGAGCAAAAGTGATGTTTTTTATAACTTACATCATGATTATAATGACCGGCGGATAGTGATATGACCTGCAACATAAATTTTTAAGGTGAAATTATCAGTGCATTAGAAGTATTGACAATCATGTAATTGCTGAAAGTTATTATGATTAATGTAATTATTAACAGACTGCTAATACTGATGATTGTGTGGGATTACTGATTTGAACAGCTTGTGAGAACACACACACACACACACACACATATAAATGAATGTATGAGTGTGTGTGTGATTTATGTTTCCCATATGTATAAACACTCAAGCGTCGCCGGTCCATTTTTGTTGTTGCCGCACATATAATATACTATTCACCTTTACACATACACCCTATACAATTATACTGGTCCACACGTACCAAGCCTTCCGCCAACACATCGCCGGATGCCACATTCCGTAGGCCTTCCGCCTTGTGACGTCGCACTGTTTACACTGACACATTTTCTCTCTCTCTGGTCTCGCTCCTTATATGGCGCGATTGCCTTTCTATCTTCTCGATCAGATCTGTATACAAGAGGGTCGCCTGTGAGCCACAGCCATAGCAACCTGGTCGGACCGAACCTCTGTCCATCAGCTGTATCTCTTCAGCCCAATAAACCTGCTATAAGTTACCAAGACGTCTGCTGATCCTACACCACTACCAAGATCACTTATTCCTTCAGACACGACTGTGTGCACTGTGTTTTGCTCGATTTATTCGATTATAGCAGCCTTACAGCTCAAGATTTCATGTTGCACTGTAATAAACCACAGTAAATCATAACACGTCTTATTTACCATGGGAGTTATTGAGGTGTTATGTCTTTGGTCTGAAACGTTAAAGGTACGAGGCTGTGTGTGCGGGAGGTGGCCGGGGCCGGCGCGGTGGCGGCGGTGGGGGTTGTTTAGCTAGTCCCAGGAGAGTCTGTCATCGAGGGTAATGACGAGGGTCTTGGCCGTTTGCCCTGGTGAGCAGGTTGTTTAAGGTGTCCTGTGATGGTAGGTAGTCAGGGAACATGCTGTTTACATCAGATGCAA
>NW_020869066.1:7500-10000 GCF_003789085.1 Penaeus vannamei | reverse complement strand
TATCATTACTATTATTATTATTATTATTATTACAAAAACATTATTATTATTGTTGTTATTATTACAGAAATATTATTATTATTACAAAAACATTATTATTATCACTGCTACAAAAACTTATCTTTATTATCATTACAATTACTATGATCGTTTTTATTATGATTATTATCATCCTCATCATCATCCTCATCCTCATTATCATCATCATCACCATCATCATCGTTTACATCATTATCATTATTATTAACATTAGCTTTACTAACTCTTATACTGCTATCATTATTATCATTGATGTTATTACTGTTACCATTATTTTTCTATATACTTTCAAATAGCATAATATATTATCATTAACATTATTCCCATCATCATCCTTAATAGCAGTGCATTCACTTATACCATTACATTATCAATATCTTAACGTGATCTTGAATGCATTTCTCTGTGAAGATGGAATGAAAAACGACCTTTAATCTATATTTCTCAGACTTAGGCATCTCGAATAACAATCTTTACCCAACGCTAATTAGTGGAGAAGACAAACATCTTGTGTGCATAATGCTGTTGGTAGATGAGTATGTGTACCTTTGTTATGCATTTCTTTTTCATTTGTTATGCATTTCTTTTTCATTTTTCTTTTAACCGTAGGGCCCATGTATAATTGTTTAAAACTCTATTACTAGCGGCTGTTTACTAAGTAACGAAGAATTATCAGGGGATATACCTTGGTGTAGAGTTTATGACGTTTAGTGTCAGTATTTAAATATGACTGATAATTTTTATGTTGATATGCTTTGTTGTTGATTAGATGTAACAGGAATGGGAACAGGTTATATTTCCTATAATTCTTTAATCATTAATATCTTTGCTAATTGTGCCATATCTCCTTATAGTGCTAAATGACCTTGGATGTCTAGCGCATTTACTTTGCTTTTAACCATTAACCATTCACAGCTAATGTACTAAACGCAGCCTATACAACCTATACATCATCACCGCTATTATCATTAACTTTAAATCGTAATAATTCTCATAATCATCATCCCTAAATTTATCATCTTCATTATTATCTCCACAATGCACTATCCCTCCTCTTAACCTTATAGTCATACCAGTTTAACATCATCACATTATGAGTATCCTTAAAAATCATATAAAGGAGATTAATAATTTACAAGAAATGAGAATAACAAAAAAAATATCCTCCTTTCCTCTGGCAATAGTTTAATTGCGTATTGCAATTACTTAAAGAGAAGGTAAGCGCACAGGTGGCCCATGAATTAATTATTGCCTCTCACATCAACAGGCAGTAATTTCTTAATGATCTGTCTCATACCCATGAATGAATGAACTTTTTTTCTTCGGCGTGTTTGCAGACATGCTAGTATCCGCTGTGAAAATCGATGAATGCTTGGAAATTATGATTGTTATATAGTATTGCCTACTTTCAATTTGGAACAGTTGACAAGGGTTAGATACTGGTATGTCGGAGGTGGCACCTGGCTGCCCCTTTCAGTCGACTCAGCTGTGAATGAGCACTAGTATGCTGACGTCAGCATGCTAGGGTCAAAGTCGATGCGGAAAGGAACAAGCCACCTTACCGCATCATCCCGCAGCTTAGTAAGCATGTTTCTCTACAAAACATGTCCCTTGCGTCCAGATGGCTGTAGGACCGACCTAGACTTTTTGAAAGGTCATTACCCCCTCCCCCTAAGAAAAAAAATCAAATAATTTTAAAACCTTTGTTTTTCATAAGCTAATCATGTTAGGTTTGCTGACTTTTATAAATTGAATAGTTTTTTTTTTTTTATCATACCCGATTCATTGGGAGTGATTAAATTTCCTCAACTCGTGTGTCTACTCGTGTGTCCTCTGCGGCTTGAAACTGATCTAATGCTAAATACAGCAAGTCATATCAGAAAGTCTTTTAAGCTATACATACTCAGATACAAGTATATGCATAACGATTGTCTTGTGACTAAAACCTGTCCATTCATTTCACCTCGACAATGAGACTTTATACTTAAAGGGTAATAAGAGACCCTTTCAGATTCCGACATCAATTCATTAACTAAAAACAACGACAAAATTATATTCCAGAGAATGGCTAACTAATCAAACCCAAAAGTACTCTACAGCAGCACATAAGGAAGACTGCCATGACGAAGAACTTGAGACTAGTGAAGTGTGGTATTCGTAGTACCAAGAGAAACACGCTCTGTAGCCTTTCGGATATCATGGCAGAAGAAGCGACCGGCACGAGAGCGGTCTGAAGGGCCACGGACATTCTCAGGGTGATGTTGATAGGAGATATTTTCTTTCTTTTTTAATCTGAGTGGAAGCACTCGCAGTACAGGAAAAAATCAACCGGTCTGTTCTGCGTCCGCTCCTGTTTTGATCATCCTTTGCAGTCCGTGAAGACGTTACTGGCTAGTTGTTCTGAGTTTTATGCTTGTCCAAAAAAAAATGGCCTGTCCTTCTCACAACCTTCCATCTATTT
>NW_020869066.1:0-5000 GCF_003789085.1 Penaeus vannamei | reverse complement strand
ACCCTCTTATACAGCCGCTGCGTTAGTCTTCGATAATCATATACGAGAGTCCAAAAGCGACGCCAGATACATCTTAATTAACTCGCCGCTTTGTCTATAGATCTTTTCTACATCTCGTTCTGCTCTCAGGTTGACATTCTATACTCGCTCAGGGTCTGCCTTTCGTCCCATCTTGTATCAATGTCGCTCGGATGCTGAACATAGCGTCTGGCGCCCTCTTCTCGACAAGCAATCGTTGCTTTTCTCTCCTTTACTCTTCTGTTTCTCTCCATGACATCATATTTATTGCGTGTACTTGAAAAATGGGCAAGATATAACATTTCAGCTAACTCGTCAAAAATACAGGTGTTACTTGGTCTACTCACTCTTCTGCAATCAGTCATAGAGCAGTCTGTTTTCTTATTCCTCACTTAATCCTAACTGGATAACTGATTAATATCTTCACCTTCCATACACAATCTCTCTCATGTCTCTTGCAACGTCTTGCAGTAAAAAGTCGCAACCGGAGATTGACTCACTTTTCATCAATCAACGTGTCCACGTATATACTCTCAATAATCAATGCTACTTACTATCAATACTCATGATAATAAACAATCAAGAATGATATCACATAGTCTCTCAGAATATACTCACGATCTACAGAGAAAGGGTCTACTGTATCCTGATGTTTTAAGGCTCTCAACCCTCTCACGGTAAGTCTCTCCATAAGAAATATGATTTGTGGATTACTTATAGAAAGCGGACATGTAGCAAAGAAAAACGGAAGAATTGCTGAAATAAAGGGGTAGATACTCAGACATTTTTTTTCATTAAACAGCGTCTCTCTCGAATGATTCTTCTCGTCCAATACTCCTCACTTGCTGTCTCTCACATTCTGCTCATCTCTTTCTCCAATAAATCTCCCCTCTAATTCTCTCATACATCTCTCTCTATCTCTTTCGTTCCTTGTTATTCACCTCCATCCCTCCCTTCATCGTTCTCTCCCTCTCTTCTCTCTCTTTTTCTCTTTCCCTCGTCGCACAGCCTCATCTCTAGTCCCTACTCTCTTTCTCCTTCCTTTCTCTCATCCAGCACTTCATTCCAGATTCCACTTCTCCTCCTTCTGTTTTCTGTCCTTCTCTATCACTCTCACTCCCCTCTTTCTCTTTCCTCCCTCTCCTTCCCTCTCTCCGTCTCCTTGTTTCCCCTTTCTCTCCTTCTCCTCTCATTCCATTTTCTCTGTCATCGTCTCTCGTCTCTCTCAAATACTTCTTTCTTCTTTCCTCTCCTACTCTCCTACTATTCTTTTCTCATCATTTCTTTCCTTTTCTCTTCTCTTTACTCTTTTCATCTCTTCTCCTCTATATAAACCTTCATCAAACCAATCTCCTCTTCTCTTTCTCTCTCTCCTCTCCTCCTCCTCATTCTTTCTCCTCCTCTTTCTCCTCTCTCTTGCTCTCTTCTTCTTCTCTCTCCCATCCCTACCGCGCCTCCGTCCTCTCTCTCCCCTCTCTCTCTCTTCTCTCCTCTCTCCTCTCATCTCTCTCTCTCTCTCCTCATCTCTCTCGATCTTTTCTCTCTTCCTCTTTCCTCTTCATTCCCTTCGCTTCCTCTCCTTCTCCTCCTTTTCTCCTCTTTCCTCCTCTACTCATCTCCCACACTACACCCTCCACCTCCACTGTTTCCTCCCTCCCTCCCTCCCCCTCACACCACCACAATCATTCTCTCTCATCCTCTCTCCCTCTTCTCTCTCATTTCTCACATCTACTCCTCCTCATCTTCCACATCTCTCGCTCTCTTCTCCACACTCTTTCTTCTCGTCTCTCTCCCGTCTCTCGTCTCTTTCTCTCTTCTACCCTCGACCCATCCCTCTCTTCTCTCTCTATTCTCTTCTCTCTCTCTTCTATCTCTCTCCTTCTCTCTCTCCACTATCTCTACTCTCACTCATCCATCATGCTCTCTCTTCTCTCTCTCTCTCTCTCTCTTCTCTCTCTCTCTTTCTCTCTCTCTCTTGTCTGTCTCTCCCTCCTCCTCCTCCCACCCTCCCTTCCCCCTCTCCTCCTCCCTCCCTCCCCCCCCTTCCCTTCCCTCTCCTCTTCTACCTCCTCCTCCTCCCTCTCTGTTTCGTCTTTTGAAGGGAACCTAACCGGGGCTAACGCGTGCCTTGCTTGACTTGGGACAGACCTGCTATCTGACTGGACCACCAATAATGTTGATATTGATAGTAGTTATGATAATGATGATTAGGATGACATTTTCGTTGGCGATTACGATAGCGATGAAAAAGGTTAGAGTGATTATAGGGTTTTAAAAATTATAAAGTATTATAATATAAAATATAAGGTATTATACAATTGAATGATTGAGGTTAAAATGCAATGAATAATGATTATGATGATGATGATAATGGTTTTGATGAGAGGAATGATGAATGAGGATAATAAATGAATGATAATAATAATGAATAATGATAATGATAATGAAATGATTCTACAATAAGATAATGTTGATTTGATGATAATTGATAAACACATAATGTAAAATACAGTAATACCAGTGATACCTGTGATTGTGATAATAAAAAAAACAAAGTAATAATAATAATGAGATGAAAATAATGACAATAATAATAACGTCATTGCTGATATTGATAATTATTATAAGGATGATCATGGCATTAATAAAGATAATAATGATAATAATAGTAATAATAATAATAATAATAATAATAATAAAATAATAAAAATGAGATAATGAAATAATGATAATGACGGATGAGGATTGATAATAAAAATAATAATAATGAAAATAATAGATAATAAAAGTAATAATAATTATTATTATAATAATAATAACAATAATATCAGTAATAATAATAATAAATGATTATGATAATAATGATAATAATGATGATAGTGGTAATGATGATGATGATGTTGAAGGTGATGATGATGATAATTAGGTAATTATATAAAGACTTTTTTATCCAATTATGGTAATTACTAATCAAGATAATTATAATAAAACCAATAAAAAAACTCATGATCATATATAATGATGTAATGATAATAAGTAAATGATAATTTTCATACTTAATCTTTATTAAGTGACAAAGTAATGAATATAAAAGTAAATTGATACAAAAAGAAAAGAAATGCTATAAACCTCAGAACGACTTGTCTTGTAAAACAGGGCTGAATAGTTAAAGGAATTGAACGAAAGACCTTTTACTGTTATAAAAGCCAAATAAAAATGTAAAGGTACAGTATGCGTTAGGAAATGAAGTGCAACAAAAACCCGAAATAGACTGTTTAAAAGAAAAAAGAAAAAAAGAAAGAAAGAAAGAAAAAAAAAGTTAGTAAAGACATACGGTGAAAGGATGGAAAACTGCTGTTCTAGAGTCATAATTTCAGGTGACGAATGCTAAATACAATAATAACTAATAAAAAGGGGAAGAGAATAGTTGCGTACTCTGAATGCGTTTTCAACGTCTTTTCTCTTTCTCCCGTTACTACCGAGCGACACCTGTAATTATCTATTATATATGCTCGGCGAGATAACAAAAAAAAAAAAAAAAAAATGTGCGGGCTCCCTTTTCTGGGTATAAAGATTTACTAAGGACACGTCAGACGGTCACTGTGAATTCTTAAATATACACGGGTAAGGAATTGACTTAGGAATGTAGTTGACCATAATGAAAGACCATGCCTTGACCATTATTCATGACCAACGGCCGTGTGCATTTCCCTTGGCCGCCCACCCGCCGTACGCATCGTTATTGGCTGCACTAGCCTGTGTGCGGGCTTAGAGCGGACAATCTGGAGCCAAGTGTAACGAATGGCTTTTCGTCCATCGTGACCTTGAGAAGAGATCTTGACGGTGATCATCCAATTGGTATTTTGTTAAGCTGCGAAATCCATGTCTGAAATGATCCTTCGGCCAGTTCTAAGGCAGTTCATTCAATCCCTGGCTGCAGATTCCTTTGGGCAAGGTGTGCAAAACTTCTTTGGTAGGAATTCATTCTGTAGAGACGGTTTCTGAATGTTTTATTACTCTCTCATATGGGCGAGTTTCGAAGGGCCAAAAAAAAGCTGAACGGTAATATTAAATGCTGATAATCAGTATACTGATGTCTTCGACAGGTATATTACATGCACCGTAAAATTATTGGAAATAAGTCAGACAGGAAACGACAGAAAAATAACTGTGTTACTGTCACTACCATGCCAAAAGCTAATCAAGTTCCCCTTAATTAGTGATGAGAGTAACGATGCTAACAAATACAATAGCATCAACTACAATAACTATGATGATGATGATTGAACTAGAATAAAAAAAATGTACAGAATCATAATGATGGGTATGATGGTCTCAGAACAATAAAGTCAAAACCACAGCAACACAAATAATGATGATGATGATAATGATGATGATAATGATAATAATAACAATACTGACATTAATGATGGAGGTGCTGCTGATAAGGTCAATGATGATAATGTTCATGATTACAACACTGATTATGATAATAATGATAATAGTAATAATGATAATAATAATATTGATAATAATTAGAAAATAATTAACAATAATAATAATAATAACAATAACAATAACAACAAAAACAAAAACAATAATAATAACAAGAGAAACAAAACACACACAAACACCAAAAACTGATCCCCCTGGTTCCTCGACCCCATCTCAAGTTCCCGAGAGCAAAGAGAGAGAGGAGCGGCCCCGCGGTCTCCTTCCATGAACAAACACGGTATGTTTATCTGTCCTTAACTGCGCTATTTCGTTCGTTTTGTTCACGGTACTGCTGAAGATTGTCTTTTCCTCGGAGTTTTATTTGTCTTTGTGTGTTAAGGGGTTGCAATTGTTGTTTTAGTTATATTTTGATGTTGCCGTCGTAGTAATGGTAATCATTAATTGTTGTCCGCGATTTTACTTCATAATACTAGTAGTAAGTAGTGGAAAGAAGTAGTAGTATAAGTATCATTTACGTTTTCATTTAT
>NW_020869065.1:511160-519201 GCF_003789085.1 Penaeus vannamei | reverse complement strand
TAATTGTGCCTGTCATGATGCTGCATAAAAATCAGTACATACGAAATGTACAAACTAATAAATTATTATCCTGAATTGCCACACGCAACAGGCAAGACTGACTCTATGTATCACTGTACAAAAAAGTACATAACGATAAAGGTACAGATTTCAGCGCTCAGCGGACTCTCACCACCAAAGGCTTACTTTGTTCTGAAAGTTTATTAATTAAAGGAGGAAGATTTAATTAATCCCCGCAGGTATATATACTTCACAAACCGACACAATGTTGTATAAGCTTGAGTAGAACTGTATTTGGTTTGTGTAGTGTGTGGAGTTACTGTAGTGTGTGCCCAGTAGGTGTATAAACCAATTACCATAGCATAAGCCTTAAATTTCCCTGGTGGGAGCCATGTGATCAACAGTGGTGTGTGGTTTACACATGGTTAATTGAGATTTGCTTCTTATATACCCTCTTGGCAGTAAAAGCTCATCACCGGGAATCATAATTTGTCAACCCGCGAACCCAAGATGACCGTTTCATCTGAAAGACAAGCTAATTGCGAGAAGACCTACAAATATAAAAAGAAAAAATTCCCTTCAACCGAATTAACAATCAGAAGTGGCGATCATATCCTTCCGGAACATCCTTTTCCGTATTCGCGCGCGTATCGCAAGCTCACTAGGCCAAGAGTATCATTTTCGATCTTATGTGCCATTGACACGCATAGGCTCCACGCCAAACAGAAATGCGAAGGACCTTAAATTACAGTTTCAGTATACAAATACAGAACGCGGTAGCATAAATCGTCAATAGAACCCATCATCAAAGAACCTATGAGAATAACAAAGTCCAGGTTAATAATAGTATAATTACTCATCCACACACAATAAAAAGTATGAAAGGAAGTGTGCTTGTATGGAAGTAATTTATACCGTGAAGAAATATGAACCTAATAAGGCCTAAACTGTATATATATTGCATACACTCATGTCCTTAACATCAATTCATGAGCACCCTCCATATATAATACCGTATGTTTATTATTATATATATATATATTAATATTTATCAATATATAAAGATATACCAGGCTTAAGGAATATAACATTTGAAATACATGATCACCAATCTATCAGTTTATAAGCATAGAGTGCAGAAAGAGCGACATGACAGCAGACGAGCAAGGAAAGCACATTCTCACTGTTGATATCTATAGAGGCATACAAATACAAAAATATGTATCTCTACATATATATAAATATATATTTTCCCTCTGCACACACAAACACACACACATACACACACACCATATATATACATATACAAACATATATATATATACACACATACATAGATACGCACACACATATACACACACACACACACATGCATACATACATACACATGCACGGTTCCCCACACTCCCAAGTGTTGCCCACGAGTCGACAATTTTCATCTGGCAATGCTTTATTATGGTGTGTAGACAATTATAGCATATTAAAAACTGACAAAACAAATGTTGATTGTTTGTAATAAAAAAAAAAAATAAAAAAAATAAATGACAACAGTTTCGGATTCTCCGGCCTTGGAGGTTTTTACACACACATACACGTACACACAAATAGACATACAAACACCCACACACATACACCCCCCCAACACATACACACACAAACATACATACACAATGGAAACCTGACTTACTAAACGGCCCTCCTGCGGCAGCATAGGCAACCATCGCCGACACTCTGTAAAAAAACATTTTTCATTAGTTTTAAGCCACGAACACACGCGCAACATTCTTCATTTCCGTCTCGACTCATTTCCTGAGGAGGAAGGAGGAAGATGCTCACAGGAGGAACACGAGGAAAATCCGCTTGACCATCGCTGGCAACCTTTCTCAGCGAAGACCAAGACCTTCTGGCGGGAGTTCCGTTCCTCGTGTTTTAAAGGAGGCGACTGGCGCTGTTTTACAAAAGACATGTGGAGATCCGGCTGCTATTTCTTTCTGAGTTTAATGTTGTCGATAAGTGTTGGGTTTGAGAAATCACGATCGTTAGAGGCCATTTTTTTTATCATTTTTTATTTATTTATTATCATTATTATTGGTTTTTGCCTAATGAAAAGCGATCGGACGCATATTCATACGCAAGAGGTAATTATGATCGACCATTTTGCGAAGACGCGAAGGGGTCCACACAAGAGAAAGCACAAGGAAACGTTGGCAAACTGTCTGAGCGGAAGACAAAGCAATTCTTTTGGGGAGTTTCACAGCATATACAGCATACATCCGTGTATAAGTTCCTGATTTCCTTTTCCTTCTTCTTTATATTAATTGTCTACAAATATTTAGGCAAGGAAAGTCACGAATGTTATTATTCCATCCTATGCTAATTCTTGTCCAATCACAGGAAAGAAACAACAGTAAAGAGTGTTGCTAAGTCTTTTAGAGAAAGAGAAAGAGGGAGAGAGAGAGAGAGAAAGAGAGAGAGAGAGAAAAAGAGATAGAAGGAGGGAAAGAGAGAAAAAGGGAGAGAGAGAGAAAGAGAGAGAGGGGAGGAGTGAGTGAGGGAGTGAGAGAGGGAGAGAGAAAGAGAGAGAGATAGAAAAAAAGAGAGAAGTGGCATATGTTGGAAGTATTCTTTACGTCCCTCTATTAATATATATATATATATATATATATATATATATATATATATATATATATATATACATACGTGTGTGTGTACATATATACAGTATATTCATCAGCATCATCATCCAGTGTCTTCTTCGATCCGAAGGTTGACAACATGACTGCGCCACAAGCTTCTGTTCTTAGCATTTCTCTTGGCGTTTCCAAGGTTTTCTCTTCTTGTTCATATTGTTATGTCTTTTTCCAAGTTCTTCTTGGTCTGCCTCTGCCTTTAGTTCTCTCGATTGTGCCTTCAATAACAAGACTAGGAAACCCTCCATTTGTTCCCCTCAGAATATGTCCTGCAAACCTGGCTTTCCCTTTCACAGCCTTGTCGCCTACTTCAGCTGACAGGCCATGCGTTCTTCAACCCTTTGTGACATGATCCTTCCAGCTAATCCTTAAAATTTTTCAATAACACCAGTTTTCAGAAGCTCTTATTCTCATTATAACTTCTTTTCCATATGTCCAACACTTAGAACCATGGTTGATTATTGAAAAGATGTAGGTTTCTAGAATCCGTGTCTTCATTTTCATGTTCATGTCTGTCTCTCTGTATAAATCAGTTTGTATGAATGTTTGTTAATCCTTCCTATTTAACAAACTATTACTATTATTGCTATTTTATATATATGCGTCTGCATAAATCAGCTTGTATGAATGTTTGTTTGCAATTTGTTTTGCATTTTTGCACATAAGATAAGACTGGCACATGCATGATAATATGATAGGGACATATCTGACCTATTCTCTCTCTCTCTCTTTCTCCCTCTCTCTGTCTTAAAACTTACGTGGTAATTCTTTCAGCTCTCAGAATTCACCTGCAGCTCTACCAATTCTTCTTTTCACTTTTTCTTTACATTTGCCATCTGCTGTTATCTCCTGTCCTTAATATTAATATTCTACTTCTTCTAATCTTCTTCATTCTGCATTTACATTAATTGAACGATCTCTGTTACCTTTTCTGACTAGCATCACAAGTTTTCTTTGTATTCAGAGACATACCATATGTAACGCAAGTATCAAGTAACATCGACCATGCATTGTAATGCTCCTTCACTTTCTGCTAACAGGACAATATCAACCGCATATCGCATGTTAGTTATGTTAACCATTAATTTTCATACCTTTGGCTGCTTCTAGTGCCTCTTGAATATGAAATTCACATTATGAATTAAAAAAAAAAGTATTGGTGACAGAATGCATCTTTGTCTAACACCTCCTTTGATCCTGATTTTGTCTTTATGTTCTTACTATTGCTTCTTTGTGACAGTATAATTTGCAATTAATCTTGTCTCATGCTCCGGGATATTAGCTTTCTTCATGAATGTTATTAACTTTGCATGATTAATTCTATCGAAATTAACTCGATTAATTCTATCAAAAGCTTTGGTGTAGTCGGTAGAACATTGATACAATTCTTTGTTTATCTCGATCACTAATTTCATTATTCGTTCTTAGTATAAAAAAGACCATCCCTTGTTCCTCTACCATTTCTGAACCCTAACTGGCTCTCGCTAATCCTTGCTTTAATTAAGGATGTAAATTGGTTTTTGATAATATGAAGCAGAACTTGCGATGCATGGCTGATTAGCCTAATTGTTCGAAAGTCGCTGCAATTTTGACTTTATTGGCATGAAAATGCTCTGCGCGAAATCTTTAGGAAGAATATCAGTTTCATAGATATCATTGATGACTTAACCTTTCGATCTGAATATCTAAGCTTTGATTAAACTTGAAATTTTCACACTTTTTAGCCTTATATATATATATATATATATATATTTTTTTATTTATTATTATTTTTTTCTTTATTGTCTCTGGAAGTACTTTTCTGTGATATAGTTCTTCAGCTTTTTGATATTTTGGCAACACACCCTTTTCAGTTCTATCATCATAATAAAGTTCTCTTATGTATTCTTCCCATCTTTTGCTAATTTGTTCATTTTCATTGAACAGTTGTCCATTCTTTTCTGGAATTCCTAAGTTAGTCCTTGCCTTCCTTACTTTGAATTCTTTAATTTTCTTATAGATGTTAGGGCTACGCCTTACATCTAGATCTTCCAGCTCTTTACATGTTTTTTTTTTTTTTTTTTTTTTTTTGCTATAATATTCTTCTTTTACTTTCCTGCATTCATTCTTTATTTTCTTGTTCATTTCTTTGTTTTTCATCTTTACCTTGATTTCTCTGTTCTTTTCTCTTTTTCACCATCTTCAAGTCATTTATCGTTGCTTCTTATCTGCACTTTTTGTTCCAAGTACGTTTTCTGCGACTTCCGTTACAATTGTTTCAATTGTTCTTAGGTCTCATTAATATTTCGAGTGCTAACCTCTACTGTGTTTTTAGCCTTTTGTTCCATTTCCTCTGCATATTGATTCTTTACACTTCGTTGCTTTAGTGCTTCAACATTCCATCTCTTGATGTTTGTCTCTTTCTTCTTGATGCTTTATTTATTTTTTATATATTATTTATTTTATTTATTTATTTTTTATTTTTTGTTTGATCTGAGGGTTTATTATAAAAGGGTTGTGATCTGAGCCACAGTAAGCACCAGGTCTACTTTTACAGTTTCTCGTACTGTTTCCAAATCTGCGACTGACTAGAATAGAATCTATTTGATTGTTTGGGCGTCGGGTGATGTCCGAGCGCGCCCAGCCTTGTCTTTCTGCTGAAACCAGGTATTCGCAAGTAATAGTTTATTCTTTCTGCAAAGCTCGATAATTCTTTCGCCATTATCAGTTCTTGCTTCTCCAAGTCATAATGGTCCACGTGTATTATCCTCTTTCATATTGTTCAATCTTCCTTGTAAATCTCCTATTTCCAGCAATGTTCATGCATATATGTATATGTGTGTGTGTGTGTGTGTATTATATATATATATATATATATATATGTATATATATCTTCTTTATACTCTTTTGGTATAGCTATCACTGGAGGCATTTCTACTCAGAATAAACCTCGGTTAGACTTCTTGCGGGATAAGAAAACGAGGCTTCATTTGCGGCCTTTAATGCGCGTGCGGCAACCCTTCCGCTGCGGATCCCAACGCTATCCGAACGACGGCTTGTCCCACCTCATGGGCGGTTCTGCGAAGAGAGATGGCTTATGTGTAGTACATACACGTAAACCATGCGCGTGATGCTGCACGCATACATGTTAAGAAAAAAAAAAAAAAAATCTTTGTCTGTCTATGTATTTATCGATTCTTATGCATGGATTCTGCAAAAAGCCTGTGTATGCGCACGCGCTTCACAAAATTATATGTACGCACACAAAACACACAGACACACATATATGTATGTATATCTATATAATATAGATCATTATAAATACTTTATCCTCACACACAAAATATATATGTAGTCACTATACCAACATATCTCTGTTAGCGCCTGACCTTAACACTTTACACATTACTCTGATATTTCTTGCTGATATATGCTATCTAATAGTAATATTAATCATCATGTCTGACGTATATATACTATGACAAAAGAATAGAATCTCCAGCCACAAATGAGAATTTCGACAAATAAGCCCTGACGCTATCTCCGGACATCCCCATACGGGCTTCCTCTCGTCACGTTACAAAGAATTTAGGAAATGATCAATTCATTTATAATATAACCTATACATTTACAATGCCCATATATCATATACGACTAAGTATCAGTATAACGCGATTTTACATATTATACAACTACTCTTCTAATAGCGCACCTCCTATACAGTACTCTATATATTATATATGCTTATATAATAGTACAATAGGATATAGTCAGCTTATACATTATTACACACGCACACTAACGACACACATTTAATATATATAATATACTATAGATATCCGTATACATAATGTATAGTAGATATATTTATAATTTCTATTATCTACGTAGAATCTTATAATTACATTATTCATGGGTGATACACACATCACACACCACACACCACACACCACACAACACACACCAACACACACCACATCACACACATCACCCACGATACATACTTTCATCATTTCTACATTCCGCTCACCGCTCACGCCGACGTACACGCCACCAATTACAACCAATAGACCGCTCCATAAGGCTCGAACATCTTTACCATACTTCTAAGTGACCAACCCCCCCGCTGTACTCATCAATCATATCATTAGCAATGCACAGTCCTTACTATATATGTTATACCTAGGATAATCTAATAACTCTCCCTCGAAACCTTATCATCATCTTATGTTCTTATTACCATCACCATATACGCATTCACAAACTTACTAATGTCAATATTCACAACACCACACTACAATTATCCCAAGCTTTATTCATCCTAGTTCCTACTACTCATGACTCCAGTTATTGATCCAGACACATATTGTTATCTATTATACATGTTTTAGCCATTATATACTCCACTATATCACTATAGTGCTCCAGATCATTTTATATACCACGACTTTTACTCTTAACTCAACTAGTATACCTATACTAACCTATCTCGGTATTTCTTAATACGATATGCTATCTTCGCCTTTCATCACTGCTGTGACTCATGACACTATATTATCCTATTCCCTACTTTCCTTAATACTTATACCATTACTAGCATATATATACACTATTTACTATACATCATTTATTCAACCGCGATCGTAACTATACACACAGAGATAGACATTAATCCTAGCCATGACTCAATTCACATATAATTCCATATATTTATCTACACACATACCCCCATGTCCTATCCATCTTTACACTATTACAGCGTCTTACAAATAACTAAGCGTTCACAACTAAAATTAGCAGTCACAATATTCTATACCTCTGCACATATATATGGATAATTGACACAACAATCCTAGCACATATAATCCTGTCCTCCTATAACATAATGTCATATCAAAAATAACTTTACACATAATTGCTAAATCAAGCAATCCTGTGTACACTTATATTATATCCTCAATCCATACCATATTAATTTGGATACTATTATACAGTCTAACATTCAATATCATAAACTAATTGATCTATATTACTATCTAATATTATACTATTACTATCACACAATGTAGATGTCTGATTATAATGACACACACCATACCACAACATACTAATAGAATCTTGTATACCTTATCCTACGGATATTATTATACTACCATAGATACCTACCTATATATATATACCAACACCACACTGTATGTGTCTGTACTTACACACACACTTACACACATCTATAGATCTATAGCAATTATCCAATCCAGATCTCATCATATAATATATCAAGCTCATATAATACATACATACATACATAAATTATAATACGCATCCTCTATATCCATACTCTGATACCATCTAGTCCTTATCAACCACCTGAA
>NW_020869065.1:501160-506160 GCF_003789085.1 Penaeus vannamei | reverse complement strand
CAATCATTCGAATTATCTCCTATTATCTTCCTAACACCATCCTTTCATCTTCCTCTCCCTCTCCCCCTTCTCTTTGACACGCATTTGTCACCAGTGATTTTTCTTCTACTTCTTATTTTTTTCTTCGTAGAACAACCTGCGAATTGAATTTCTCTTTCTAACTTTTTTCTCTTTCTGTTAAAAATGTTCTCCCTTTCTCTGTCTATGTCTCTCTCTATCTATATGTATTACTATTTCTACTGTGTCTATTCTGTTCTTTATTCCTTCCTTCCACTTTCTTCTCTGGAGCGAAGGGGAGGAAGGAAGAGAGGTTAAGAGGGAAATAGAGAGAGAGAGAGAGAGAGAGAGAGAGAGAGAGAGAGAGAGAGAGAGAGAGAGAGAGGAGAGAGAGAGAGAGAGAGAGAGAGAGAGAAGGGAGGGAGGGAGAGAAAGAAGAGTGAGAGGTAGGGAGAGTGTTAGGGAGGTGGGAGTGAGAGAAGTGAGAAAGAGAGAGAGAGAAGAGAGAGTGAGAGAAAGAGAGAAAGAGGGAGAGAGGCAGAAAAAGATAAAGATAGAGAGACAAAATGAAAGTGAGAGAGAGGGGGGCGGGCAGAGAAAAGAAAGAGAAAGAGAGAGAGAAAGATAAGAGAGATATAGACAGAGAAGAAGAAAGAGAAAGAGAGAGACAAAGAGAAAGAGAGAAAAGAGAGAGAAAGAAGAGAAAGAAGAGAGAGAGAGAGAGAGAGAGAGAGAGAGAGAAGAAGAGAGAAAAGAGAGAAGAGAGAAAGTGAAAGATGCAGAGAAAGAAAGAGAAGAAGAGAGAGAAAAAGAGAGAGAAGAGAGAAAGTGAAAGATAAGCAGAGAGAGAAAGAGATGAGAGGATATTCCTCTCAAAGTAATTAGTCAAAGTTCTTTAAATTAAATTTCTCTACGCAATCGTTAGAGAAAGTATTGGAATTCCATAATGGAAGTTAATCCAACCGGTATAGATTATTGATTTTTTTTTTTCGTTTTTCTCTCAATCAGACATTCAGATATTCTTGATTAAGGGATCTACTTTGGCCCAGTCTAAGTGCCTGTCAGTCTGCATAAATCAATATATACGAATGTACAAACTAATAATATTATTACATTTTGATTGCACACACACAAGCAAACTGACTCATGCATGAAAAAGTATAAATAGAAGAGGGTACAGTTTTCAGGTAGGCCTACTTTGTGTCTGAAATTATAGTTTAAAGGGGAGTGCAATATACTTCAACCGCCAATGTAATAGTGTGTGAAAGTGAGTGTGTGTATGTGTGTGTATGTGTGTGTGTGTGTGTATGTATGTGCGTGTGTGTGTGTATGTGTGTGTGTGTGTGTGTGTGTGTGTGTGTGTGTGTTACACATGGTTTTGGATTTGCCTCTTTATACCCTCTTGGCATAAGCATCACCGGGACACACTTTTCAACCGGAAGAGACCTCATTTGGGACAGCGATTGCGGGATAAAAAATAAAAGAAAAATTCCTTCGCCGAATTTAATCAGAGTGGCGTCATATCCTTCCGGGAAATCCTTCCGTTTGGGCGATCCTTCACTAGGGCCTTATAGGGTTCATCTTGTGCTTGACTGCAAGGGATGCGAAGGATTAAATACAGTTCATATAGACACGCGCGCATAATGATACTTACTCACATGATAACAAGTATAATATATAATTACTCACACACACACTCACACACATATATATATGTGTGTGTGTGTGAATATATTTATCCTGAGAAATATGATAGATAGGCCTACTTATATATACACATCTTAACAAATATGATATATACTTATATATACTCAGCTTAAGGAATATAACATTTGAAATACATGATCACCAATCTATCTGTATCAGTTTATAAGCATAGAGTGCAGAAAGACCGACATGACAGCAGACGAGCAAGGAAAGCACATTCTCAATGTTAATATCTATAGAGGCATACAAATACAAAAATATGGATCTCTACATTTATATATATATATTTCCCTCTGCACACACACAAACACACACACATACATACACACATATATATACATATACAAACATATATATATATATATATATATATATATATATACACACATACATAGACACACACACATATATACATACACACGCACACATGCATACATACATACACATGCACGGTTCCCCACACTCCCAAGTGTTGCCCACGAGTCGACAATTTTCATCTGGCAATGCTTTATTATGGTGTGTAGACAATTATAGCATATTAAAACTGACAAAACAAATGTTGATTGTTTGTAATAAAAAAAAAAAAAATAAAAAAATAAACAAATGACAACAGTTTCGGATTCTCCGGCCTTGGAGGTTCTTACACACACATACACGTACACACAAATAGACATACAAACACCCACACACATACACCCCCCCAACACATACACACACAAACATACATACATACACAATGGAAACCTGACTTACTAAACGGCCCTCCTGCGGCAGCATAGGCAACCATCGCCGACACTCTGTAAAAAAACATTTTTCATTAGTTTTAAGCCACGAACACACGCGCAACATTCTTCATTTCCGTCTCGACTCATTTCCTGAGGAGGAAGGAGGAAGATGCTCACAGGAGGAACACGAGGAAAATCCGCTTGACCATCGCTGGCAACCTTTCTCAGCGAAGACCAAGACCTTCTGGCGGGAGTTTCCGTTCCTCGTGTTTTAAAGGAGGCGACTGGCGCTGTGTTTACAAAAGACATGTGGGAGATCCGGCTGCTATTTCTTTCTGAGTTTAATGTTGTCGATAAGTGTTGGGTTTGAGAAATCACGATCGTTAGAGGCCATTTTTTTTATCATTTTTTATTTATTTATTATCATTATTATTGGTTTTTGCCTAATGAAAAGCGATCGGACGCATATTCATACGCAAGAGGTAATTATGATCGACCATTTTGCGAAGACGCGAAGGGGTCCACACAAGAGAAAGCACAAGGAAACGTTGGCAAACTGTCTGAGCGGAAGACAAAGCAATTCTTTTGGGGAGTTTCACAGCATATACAGCATACATCCGTGTATAAGTTCCTGATTTCCTTTTCCTTCTTCTTTATATTAATTGTCTACAAATATTTAGGCAAGGAAAGTCACGAATGTTATTATTCCATCCTATGCTAATTCTTGGTCCAATCACAGGAAAGAAACAACAGTAAAGAGTGTTGCTAAGTCTTTTAGAGAAAGAGAGAAAGAGGGAGAGAGAGAGAGAAAGAGAGAGAGAGAGGGAGGGAGAAAAAGAGATAGAAGGGAGGGAAAGAGAGAAAAAGGGAGAGAGAGAGAAAGAGAGAGAGGGGGAGGGAGTGAGGAGGAGAGAGGAGAGAAAGAGAGAGAGATAGAAAGAAAGAGAAGTGGCATATGTTGGAAGTATTCTTTTCACGTCCCTCTATCCACAGGGATATATATATATATATATATATATATATATATATATATATATATATATACATACGTGTGTGTGTACATATATACAGTATATTCATCAGCATCATCATCCAGTGTCTTCTTCGATCCGAAGGTTGACAACATGACTGCGCCACAAGCTTCTGTTCTTAGCATTTCTCTTGGCGTTTCCAAGGTTTTCTCTTCTTGTTCATATTGTTATGTCCTTTCCCAAGTTCTTCTTGGTCTGCCTCTGCCTTTAGTTCCCTCGATGGTGCCTTCAATAAAAAGACTAACAAACATATTCTAAGGGAAACAATTTGTTCCCCTTAGAATATGTCCTGCAAACCTGGCTTTTCTTTTGACAGACTTGTTGCCTACTTCAGCTGACAGCCCATCCGTTCTTCAACCCTTTCATTTGGGACATGATCCTTCCAGCTAAACCTTAAAATTCTCTTATAATACCAGCAGAAGCTCTTATTCTCATTATAACTTCTTTCCGTATGCCCAACTCTCAGAACCATGGCTGGTTATTGAAAAGATGTAGGTTTCTAGAATCTGTTTCTTCATTTTAATGTTCAGGTCTTTGCGTGGTGCCTCTTTCACCTTTCAGAATTCATCTGCAGCTCTACCAATTCTTCTTTTCACTTTTTCTTTACATTTGCCATCTGCTGTCATCCACTGCCCTTAATATTAATATTCTACTTCTTCTAATCTTCTTCATTCTGCATTTACATTAATTGAACGATCTCTGTTACCTTTTCTGACTAGCATCACAAGTTTTCTTTGTATTCAGAGACATACCATATGTAACGCAAGTATCAAGTAACATCGACCATGCATTGTAATGCTCCTTCACTTTCTGCTAACAGGACAATATCAACCGCATATCGCATGTTAGTTATGTTAACCATTAATTTTCATACCTTTGGCTGCTTCTAGTGCCTCTTGAATATGAAATTCACATTATGAATTAAAAAAAAAAGTATTGGTGACAGAATGCATCTTTGTCTAACACCTCCTTTGATCCTGATTTTTCTTTATGTTCTTACTATTGCTTCTTTGTGACAGTATAATTTGCAATTAATCTTGTCTCATGCTCCGGGATATTAGCTTTCTTCATGAATGTTATTAACTTTGCATGATTAATTCTATCGAAATTAACTCGATTAATTCTATCAAAAGCTTTGGTGTAGTCGGTAGAACATTGATACAATTCTTTGTTTATCTCGATCACTAATTTCATTATTCGTTCTTAGTATAAAAAGACCATCCCTTGTTCCTCTACCATTTCTGAACCCTAACTGGCTCTCGCTAATCCTTGCTTTAATTAAGGATGTAAATTGGTTTTTGATAATATGAAGCAGAACTTGCGATGCATGGCTGATTAGCCTTTGTTCGAAAGTCGCTGCAATTTTGACTTTATTGGCATGAAAATGCTCTGCGCGAAATCTTTAGGAAGAATATCAGTTTCATAGATATCATTGATGACTTAACCTTTCGATCTGAATATCTAAGCTTTGATTAAACTTGAAATTTTCACACTTTTTAGCCTTATATATATATATATATATATATATATATATATATAT
>NW_020869065.1:488660-493660 GCF_003789085.1 Penaeus vannamei | reverse complement strand
ACACAAAGAGAGAAAGAAAGATATATATATATATATATATATATATATATATAGACAGAGGAAGAGAAAAGAGAAGAGAGAGAAAAGAGAAAAGAGAGAGAGAGAGAGAGAAGAGAGAAAAAGAGAAGAGAGAAAGTGAGAGAGAGAGGGAGAGAAGAGAGAAAAAAAAGAGAGAGAGAGAAAGTGAAAGATGCAGAGAAAGAAAGAAGAAGAGAGAGAAAAAGAGAGAGAAGAGAGAAAGTGAAAGATAAGCAGAGAGAGAAAGAGATGAGAGGATATTCCTCTCAAAGTAATTAGTCAAAGTTCTTTAAATTAATTTCTCTACGCAATCCGTTAGAGAAAGTATTGGAATCCATAATAGTACTTAATCCAACCGGTATAGATTATTGATTTTTTTTCGTTTTTCTCTCAATCAGACATTCAGATATTCTTGATTAAGGGATCTACTTTGGCCCAGTCTAAGTGCCTGTCAGTCTGCATAAATCAATATATACGAATGTACAAACTAATAATATTATTACATTTTGATTGCACACACAACGGCAAGACTGACTCATGCATGAAAAAGTATAAATAGAAGAGGGTACAGTTTTCAGGTAGGCCTACTTTGTGTCTGAAATTATAGTTTAAAGGGGAGTGCAATATACTTCAACCGCCAATGTAATAGTGTGTGAACTGTGTGTGTGTGTGTGTGTGTGTGTGTGTATGTGTGTGTGTGTGTGTGTGTGTGTGTGTGTGTGTGTTACACATGGTTTTGGATTTGCCTCTTTATACCCTCTTGGCATAAGCATCACCGGGACACACTTTTCAACCGGAAGAGACCTCATTTGGGACAGCAATTGCGGGATAAAAAAAAAAAAAAATTCCTTCGCCGAATTTAATCAGAGTGGCGTCATATCCTTCCGGGAAATCCTTCCGTTTGGGCGATCCTTCACTAGGGCCTTATAGGGTTCATCTTGTGCTTGACTGCAAGGGATGCGAAGGATTAAATACAGTTCATATAGACACGCGCGCATAATGATACTCACATGATAACAAGTATATATATATAATTACTCACACACACATATATATGTGTGTGTGTGAATATATTTATCCTGAGAAATATGATAGATAGGCCTACTTATATATACACATCTTAACAAATATGATATATACTTATATATACTCAGCTTAAGGAATATAACATTTGAAATACATGATCACCAATCTATCAGTTTATAAGCATAGAGTGCAGAAAGACCGACATGACAGCAGACGAGCAAGGAAAGCACATTCTCAATGTTAATATCTATAGAGGCATACAAATACAAAAATATGGATCTCTACATTTATATATATATATATTTCCCTCTGCACACACAAACACATACATACACACACACACATATATATACATATATAATATATATATATATATACACACACATACATAGATTACATACACACACACACACACATGCATACATACATACACATGCACGGTTCCCCACACTCCCAAGTGTTGCCCACGAGTCGACAATTTTCATCTGGCAATGCTTTATTATGGTGTGTAGACAATTATAGCATATTAAAACTGACAAAACAAATGTTGATTGTTTGTAATAAAAAAAAAAAAAAAAAAAAATAAACAAATGACAACAGTTTCGGATTCTCCGGCCTTGGAGGTTCTTACACACACATACACGTACACACAAATAGACATACAAACACCCACACACATACACCCCCCCAACACATACACACACAAACATACATACATACACAATGGAAACCTGACTTACTAAACGGCCCTCCTGCGGCAGCATAGGCAACCATCGCCGACACTCTGTAAAAAAACATTTTTCATTAGTTTTAAGCCACGAACACACGCGCAACATTCTTCATTTCCGTCTCGACTCATTTCCTGAGGAGGAAGGAGGAAGATGCTCACAGGAGGAACACGAGGAAAATCCGCTTGACCATCGCTGGCAACCTTTCTCAGCGAAGACCAAGACCTTCTGGCGGGAGTTTCCGTTCCTCGTGTTTTAAAGGAGGCGACTGGCGCTGTGTTTACAAAAGACATGTGGGAGATCCGGCTGCTATTTCTTTCTGAGTTTAATGTTGTCGATAAGTGTTGGGTTTGAGAAATCACGATCGTTAGAGGCCATTTTTTTTATCATTTTTTATTTATTTATTATCATTATTATTGGTTTTTGCCTAATGAAAAGCGATCGGACGCATATTCATACGCAAGAGGTAATTATGATCGACCATTTTGCGAAGACGCGAAGGGGTCCACACAAGAGAAAGCACAAGGAAACGTTGGCAAACTGTCTGAGCGGAAGACAAAGCAATTCTTTTGGGGAGTTTCACAGCATATACAGCATACATCCGTGTATAAGTTCCTGATTTCCTTTTCCTTCTTTATATTAATTGTCTACAAATATTTAGGCAAGGAAAGTCACGAATGTTATTATTCCATCCTATGCTAATTCTTGGTCCAATCACAGGAAAGAAACAACAGTAAAGAGTGTTGCTAAGTCTTTTAGAGAAGAGAGAAAGAGGGAGAGAGAGAGAAAGAGAGAGAGAGAGGGAGGAGAAAAGAGATAGAAGGGAGGGAAAGAGAGAAAAAGGGAGAGAGAGAGAAAGAGAGGGGGAGGGAGTGAGTGAGGGAGTGAGAGAGGGAGAGAGAAAGAGAGAGAGATAGAAAGAAAGAGAAGTGGCATATGTTGGAAGTATTCTTTTCACGTCCCTCTATCCACAGGGATATATATATATATATATATATATATATATATATATATATATATATATATATATATATACATACGTGTGTGTGTACATATATACAGTATATTCATCAGCATCATCATCCAGTGTCTTCTTCGATCCGAAGGTTGACAACATGACTGCGCCACAAGCTTCTGTTCTTAGCATTTCTCTTGGCGTTTCCAAGGTTTTCTCTTCTTGTTCATATTGTTATGTCCTTTCCCAAGTTCTTCTTGGTCTGCCTCTGCCTTTAGTTTCCTCGATGGTGCCTTCAATAAAAAGACTAACAAACATATTCTAAGGGAAACAATTTGTTCCCCTTAGAATATGTCCTGCAAACCTGGCTTTTCTTTTGACAGACTTGTTGCCTACTTCAGCTGACAGCCCATCCGTTCTTCAACCCTTTCATTTGGGACATGATCCTTCCAGCTAAACCTTAAAATTCTCTTATAATACCAGTTTTCAGAAGCTCTTATTCTCATTATAACTTCTTTCCGTATGCCCAACTCTCAGAACCATGGCTGGTTATTGAAAAGATGTAGGTTTCTAGAATCTGTTTCTTCATTTTAATGTTCAGGTCTTTGCGTGGTGCCTCTTTCACCTTTCAGAATTCATCTGCAGCTCTACCAATTCTTCTTTTCACTTTTTCTTTACATTTGCCATCTGCTGTTATCCACTGCCCTTAATATTAATATTCTACTTCTTCTAATCTTCTTCATTCTGCATTTACATTAATTGAACGATCTCTGTTACCTTTTCTGACTAGCATCACAAGTTTTCTTTGTATTCAGAGACATACCATATGTAACGCAAGTATCAAGTAACATCGACCATGCATTGTAATGCTCCTTCACTTTCTGCTAACAGGACAATATCAACCGCATCGCATGTTAGTTATGTTAACCATTAATTTTCATACCTTTGGCTGCTTCTAGTGCCTCTTGAATATGAAATTCACATTATGAATTAAAAAAAAAAAGTATTGGTGACAGAATGCATCTTTGTCTAACACCTCCTTTGATCCTGATTTTTTTTTATGTTCTTACTATTGCTTCTTTGTGACAGTATAATTTGCAATTAATCTTGTCTCATGCTCCGGGATATTAGCTTTCTTCATGAATGTTATTAACTTTGCATGATTAATTCTATCGAAATTAACTCGATTAATTCTATCAAAAGCTTTGGTGTAGTCGGTAGAACATTGATACAATTCTTTGTTTATCTCGATCACTAATTTCATTATTCGTTCTTAGTATAAAAAGACCATCCCTTGTTCCTCTACCATTTCTGAACCCTAACTGGCTCTCGCTAATCCTTGCTTTAATTAAGGATGTAAATTGGTTTTGATAATATGAAGCAGAACTTGCGATGCATGGCTGATTAGCCTAATTGTTCGAAAGTCGCTGCAATTTTGACTTTATTGGCATGAAAATGCTCTGCGCGAAATCTTTAGGAAGAATATCAGTTTCATAGATATCATTGATGACTTAACCTTTCGATCTGAATATCTAAGCTTTGATTAAACTTGAAATTTTCACACTTTTAGCCTTATATATATATTATATATATATATATATATATATATATATATATATATATTTTTTAGGAAGGTTCTTTATTGTCTCTGGAAGTACTTTTTCTGTGATATAGTTCTTCAGCTTTTTGATATTTTGGCAACACTCACCCTTTTCAGTTCTATCATCATTATAAAGTTCTCATGTATTCTTCCCATCTTTTGCTAATTTGTTAATTTTCATTGAACAGTTGTCCATTCTTATCTGGAATTCCTAAGTTAGTCCTTGCCTTCCTTACTTTGAATTCTTTAATTTTCTTATAGATGTTAGGGCTACGCCTTACATCTAGATCTTCCAGCTCTTTACATGTTTTTTTTTTTTTTTTTTTTTTTTTTTGCTATAATATTCTTCTTTTACTTTCCTGCATTCATTCTTTATTTTCTTGTTCATTTCTTTGTTTTTCATCTTTACCTTGATTTCTCTGTTCTTTTCTCTTTTTCACCATCTTCAAGTCATTTATCGTTGCTTCTTATCTGCACTTTTTGTTCCAAGTACGTTTTCTGCGACTTCCGTTACAATTGTTTCAATTGTTCTTAGGTCTCATTAATATTTCGAGTGCTAACCTCTACTGTGTTTTTAGCCTTTTGTTCCATTTCCTCTGCATATTGATTCTTTACACTTCGTTGCTTTAGTGCTTCAACATTCCATCTCTTGATGTTTGTCTCTTTCTTCTTG
>NW_020869065.1:481160-483660 GCF_003789085.1 Penaeus vannamei | reverse complement strand
CATATAGACACGCGCGCATAATGATACTTACTCACATGATAACAAGTATAATATATAATTACTCACACACACACTCACACACACATATATATATATATATGTGTGTGTGTGTGTGTGTGAATATATTTATCCTGAGAAATATGATAGATAGGCCTACTTATATATACACATCTTAACAAATATGATATATACTTATATATACTCAGCTTAAGGAATATAACATTTGAAATACATGATCACCAATCTATCTGTATCAGTTTATAAGCATAGAGTGCAGAAAGACCGACATGACAGCAGACGAGCAAGGAAAGCACATTCTCAATGTTAATATCTATAGAGGCATACAAATACAAAAATATGGATCTCTACATTTATATATATATATATTTCCCTCTGCACACACAAACACACACATACATACACACATATATATACATATACAAACATATATATATATATATATATATACACACATACATAGACACACACATATATACATACACACGCACACATGCATACATACATACACATGCACGGTTCCCCACACTCCCAAGTGTTGCCCACGAGTCGACAATTTTCATCTGGCAATGCTTTATTATGGTGTGTAGACAATTATAGCATATTAAAACTGACAAAACAAATGTTGATTGTTTGTAATAAAAAAAAAAAAAAACAAATGACAACAGTTTCGGATTCTCCGGCCTTGGAGGTTCTTACACACACATACACGTACACACAAATAGACATACAAACACCCACACACATACACCCCCCAACACATACACACACAAACATACATACATACACAATGGAAACCTGACTTACTAAACGGCCCTCCTGCGGCAGCATAGGCAACCATCGCCGACACTCTGTAAAAAAACATTTTTCATTAGTTTTAAGCCACGAACACACGCGCAACATTCTTCATTTCCGTCTCGACTCATTTCCTGAGGAGGAAGGAGGAAGATGCTCACAGGAGGAACACGAGGAAAATCCGCTTGACCATCGCTGGCAACCTTTCTCAGCGAAGACCAAGACCTTCTGGCGGGAGTTTCCGTTCCTCGTGTTTTAAAGGAGGCGACTGGCGCTGTGTTTACAAAAGACATGTGGGAGATCCGGCTGCTATTTCTTTCTGAGTTTAATGTTGTCGATAAGTGTTGGGTTTGAGAAATCACGATCGTTAGAGGCCATTTTTTTTTATCATTTTTTATTTATTTATTATCATTATTATTGGTTTTTGCCTAATGAAAAGCGATCGGACGCATATTCATACGCAAGAGGTAATTATGATCGACCATTTTGCGAAGACGCGAAGGGGTCCACACAGAGAAAGCACAAGGAAACGTTGGCAAACTGTCTGAGCGGAAGACAAAGCAATTCTTTTGGGGAGTTTCACAGCATATACAGCATACATCCGTGTATAAGTTCCTGATTTCCTTTTCCTTCTTCTTTATATTAATTGTCTACAAATATTTAGGCAAGGAAAGTCACGAATGTTATTATTCCATCCTATGCTAATTCTTGGTCCAATCACAGGAAAGAAACAATAGTAAAGAGTGTTGCTAAGTCTTTTAGAGAAAGAGAGAAAGAGGGAGAGAGAGAGAGAAAGAGGGAGAGAGAGGGAGGAAGAAAAAGAGATAGAAGGGAGGGAAAGAGAGAAAAAAGGAGAGAGAGAGAAAGAGAGAGAGAGGGAGTGAGTGAGTGAGGGAGTGAGAGAGGGAGAGAGAAAGAGAGAGATAGAAAGAAAGAGAAGTGGCATATGTTGGAAGTATTCTTTTCACGTCCCTCTATCCACAGGGATATATATATATATATATATATATATATATATATATATATATATATATATACATACGTGTGTGTTTACATATATACAGTATATTCATCAGCATCATCATCCAGTGTCTTCTTCGATCCGAAGGTTGACAACATGACTGCGCCACAAGCTTCTGTTCTTAGCATTTCTCTTGGCGTTTCCAAGGTTTTCTCTTCTTGTTCATATTGTTATGTCTTTTTCCAAGTTCTTCTTGGTCTGCCTCTGCCTTTAGTTCTCTCGATTGTGCCTTCAATAACAAGACTAGGAAACCCTCCATTTGTTCCCCTCAGAATATGTCCTGCAAACCTGGCTTTCCCTTTCACAGCTTTGTCGCCAACTTCAGCTGACAGTCCATGCGTTCTCCAACCCTTTCATTGGTGACATGATCCTTCCAGCTAATCCTTAAATTGTTTTAATAACACCAGTTTTCAGAAGCTCTTATTCTCATTATAACTTCTTTTCCATATGTCCAACACTTAGAACCATGGTTGATTATTGAAAAGATGTAGGTTTCTAGAATCCGTGTCTTCATTTTCATGTTCATGTCTGTCTCTCTGTATAAATCAGTTTGTATGAATGTTTGTTAATCCTTCCTATAAGTTTAACAAACTATTACTATTATTGTGTGTGTCTATTTTTATATATATGTGTATGTCGGTCTGCATAAATCAGCTTGTATGAATG
>NW_020869065.1:468660-473660 GCF_003789085.1 Penaeus vannamei | reverse complement strand
CACCATCCTTTCATCTTCCTCTCCCTCTCCCTCTTCTCTTTGACACGCATTTGTCACCAGTGATTTTTCCTTCTACTTATTTTCTTCTTCTGTAGAACCAACCTGCGAATTGAATTTCTCTTTCTATCTTTTTTTCTGATTTCTTTGTCATTAAAAATGTTCTCCCTTTCTCTGTCTATGTCTCTCTCTATCTATATGTATTATCTATTTCTAGCTGTGTCTATATCTGTTCTTTATTCCTTCCTTCCATCTTTCTCTGGAGCGAAGGGGAGAGTAAGAGAGGAAGAGGTTGAGAAGAGAGAGAGAGAGAGAGAGAGAGAGAGAGAGAGAGAGAGAGAGAGAGAGAGAGAGAGAGAGAGAGAGAGAGAGAGAGAGAGAGAGAGAGAGAGAGAGAGAGCAGAGAGAGAAAGTGAGAAAGAAAGAGTGAGAGAAAGAGTGAGATAGGCAGAAAAAGATAAAGAGAGAGAGACAAAGTGAAAGGGAGAGAGGGGGGAGGGGCAGTGAAAAGAAAGAGAAAGAGAAAGAGAGACAAAGACAAAGAGACACATAGAGAAAGAGGCAGAGGAAAAGAAAGAGAGAAACAAAGAGAAGAAAGAAGAGATGGAGAGAGAAAGAGAGAAGAGAGAGAAGAGAAAGAGAGAGAGAGAGAGAGGAGAGAAGAGAGGGAAAAAAGAGAGAGAGAGAAAGTGAAAGATGCAGAGAGAAAGAAAGAGAAGAAGAAGAGAAAAGAGAGAGAAGAGAGAAAGTGAAAGATAAGCAGAGAGAGAGAAAGAGATGAGAGGATATTCCTCTCAAAGTAATTAGTCAAAGTTCTTTAAATTAATTTCTCTACGCAATCCGTTAGAGAAAGTATTGGAATTCCATAATGGAAGTACTTAATCCAACCGGTATAGATTATTGATTTTTTTTTTTCCTCTGTCAGACATTCAGGTATTCTACTTTGGCCCAGTCTAAGTGCCTGTCAGTCTGCATAAATCAGTATATACGAATGTACAAACTAATAATATTATATTTTGATTGCACACGCAACGGCAAGACTGACTCATGCATGACAAAAGTACATAAAGATAAAGGTACAGATTCAGGTAGGCCTACTTTGTGTCTGAAATTATAATTTAAAGGGGAGTGTAATATACTTCAACCGCCAATGTGATAGCGTGTGAAACTGTGTGTGTGTGTGTGTGTGTGTGTGTGTGTGTGTGTGTGTGTTACACATGGTTTTGGATTTGCCTCTTTATACCCTCTTGGCATAAGCATCACCGGGACACACTTTTCAACCGGAAGAGACCTCATCTGGGACAGCAATTGCGGGATAAAATATAAAAGAAAAATTCCTTCGCCGAATTTAATCAGAGTGGCGTCATATCCTTCCGGGAAATCCTTCCGTTTGGGCGATCCTTCACTAGGGCCTTATAGGGTTCATCTTGTGCTTGACTGCAAGGGATGCGAAGGATTAAATACAGTTCATATCATGGATAGCACCGCGCGGATAACTACTCACACACACATATATATATTGTGTGTGTGTGTGAATATATTTATCCAAATATGATAGATAGGCCTACTTATATATACACATCTTAACAAATATGATATATACTTATATATACTCAGCTTAAGGAATATAACATTTGAAATACATGATCACCAATCTATCTGTATCAGTTTATAAGCATAGAGTGCAGAAAGACCGACATGACAGCAGACGAGCAAGGAAAGCACATTCTCAATGTTAATATCTATAGAGGCATACAAATACAAAAATATGGATCTCTACATTTATATATATATATTTCCCTCTGCACACACAAACACACACATACATACACACATATATATACATATACAAACATATATATATATATATATATATATATATATACACACACACACATACATAGACACACACACATATACATACACACGCACACATGCATACATACATACACATGCACGGTTCCCCACACTCCCAAGTGTTGCCCACGAGTCGACAATTTTCATCTGGCAATGCTTTATTATGGTGTGTAGACAATTATAGCATATTAAAACTGACAAAAACAAATGTTGATTGTTTGTAATAAAAAAAAAAAATAAAAAATAAACAAATGACAACAGTTTCGGATTCTCCGGCCTTGGAGGTTCTTACACACACATACACGTACACACAAATAGACATACAAACACCCACACACATACACCCCCCAACACATACACACACAAACATACATACATACACAATGGAAACCTGACTTACTAAACGGCCCTCCTGCGGCAGCATAGGCAACCATCGCCGACACTCTGTAAAAAAACATTTTTCATTAGTTTTAAGCCACGAACACACGCGCAACATTCTTCATTTCCGTCTCGACTCATTTCCTGAGGAGGAAGGAGGAAGATGCTCACAGGAGGAACACGAGGAAAATCCGCTTGACCATCGCTGGCAACCTTTCTCAGCGAAGACCAAGACCTTCTGGCGGGAGTTTCCGTTCCTCGTGTTTTAAAGGAGGCGACTGGCGCTGTGTTTACAAAAGACATGTGGGAGATCCGGCTGCTATTTCTTTCTGAGTTTAATGTTGTCGATAAGTGTTGGGTTTGAGAAATCACGATCGTTAGAGGCCATTTTTTTTTTTTTTTTATTTATTTATTATCATTATTATTGGTTTTTGCCTAATGAAAAGCGATCGGACGCATATTCATACGCAAGAGGTAATTATGATCGACCATTTTGCGAAGACGCGAAGGGGTCCACACAAGAGAAAGCACAAGGAAACGTTGGCAAACTGTCTGAGCGGAAGACAAAGCAATTCTTTTGGGGAGTTTCACAGCATATACAGCATACATCCGTGTATAAGTTCCTGATTTCCTTTTCCTTCTTCTTTATATTAATTGTCTACAAATATTTAGGCAAGGAAAGTCACGAATGTTATTATTCCATCCTATGCTAATTCTTGGTCCAATCACAGGAAAGAAACAACAGTAAAGAGTGTTGCTAAGTTTTAGAGAAGAGAGAAAGAGGGAGAGAGAGAGAGAAAGAGAGAGAGAGAGGAGGGAGAAAAGAGATAGAAGGGAGGGAAAGAGAGAAAAAGGGAGAGAGAGAGAAAGAGAGAGAGGGGGAGTGAGTGAGTGAGGGAGTGAGAGAGGGAGAGAGAAAGAGAGAGAGATAGAAAGAAAGAGAAGTGGCATATGTTGGAAGTATTCTTTTCACGTCCCTCTATCCACAGGGATATATATATATATATATATATATATATATATATATATATATATATATATATATACATACGTGTGTGTGTACATATATACAGTATATTCATCAGCATCATCATCCAGTGTCTTCTTCGATCCGAAGGTTGACAACATGACTGCGCCACAAGCTTCTGTTCTTAGCATTTCTCTTGGCGTTTCCAAGGTTTTCTCTTCTTGTTCATATTGTTATGTCCTTTCCCAAGTTCTTCTGGGTCTGCCTCTGCCTTTAGTTTCCTCGATTGTGCCTTCAATAAAAAGACTAACAAACATATTCTAAGGGAAACAATTTGTTCCCCTTAGAATATGTCCTGCAAACCTGGCTTTTGTTTTGACAGACTTGTTGCCTACTTCAGCTGACAGCCCATCCGTTCTTCAACCCTTTCATTTGGGACATGATCCTTCCAGCTAAACCTTAAAATTCTCTTATAATACCAGTTTTCAGAAGCTCTTATTCTCATTATAACTTCTTTCCGTATGCCCAACTCTCAGAACCATGGCTGGTTATTGAAAAGATGTAGGTTTCTAGAATCTGTTTCTTCATTTTAATGTTCAGGTCTTTGCGTGGTGCCTCTTTCACCTTTCAGAATTCATCTGCAGCTCTACCAATTCTTCTTTTCACTTTTTCTTTACATTTGCCATCTGCTGTCATCCACTGCCCTTAATATTAATATTCTACTTCTTCTAATCTTCTTCATTCTGCATTTACATTAATTGAACGATCTCTGTTACCTTTTCTGACTAGCATCACAAGTTTTCTTTGTATTCAGAGACATACCATATGTAACGCAAGTATCAAGTAACATCGACCATGCATTGTAATGCTCCTTCACTTTCTGCTAACAGGACAATATCAACCGCATATCGCATGTTAGTTATGTTAACCATTAATTTTCATACCTTTGGCTGCTTCTAGTGCCTCTTGAATATGAAATTCACATTATGAATTAAAAAAAAAAGTATTGGTGACAGAATGCATCTTTGTCTAACACCTCCTTTGATCCTGATTTTGTCTTTATGTTCTTACTATTGCTTCTTTGTGACAGTATAATTTGCAATTAATCTTGTCTCATGCTCCGGGATGTTAGCTTTCTTCATGAATGTTATTAACTTTGCATGATTAATTCTATCGAAATTAACTCGATTAATTCTATCAAAAGCTTTGGTGTAGTCGGTAGAACATTGATACAATTCTTTGTTTATCTCGATCACTAATTTCATTATTCGTTCTTAGTATAAAAAGACCATCCCTTGTTCCTCTACCATTTCTGAACCCTAACTGGCTCTCGCTAATCCTTGCTTTAATTAAGGATGTAAATTGGTTTTTGATAATATGAAGCAGAACTTTCGATGCATGGCTGATTAGCCTAATTGTTCGAAAGTCGCTGCAATTTTGACTTTATTGGCATGAAAATGCTCTGCGCGAAATCTTTAGGAAGAATATCAGTTTCATAGATATCATTGATGACTTAACCTTTTCCTTCCCTGAGTATCTAAGCTTTGATTAAACTTAAAATTTTCACTTTTTAGCCTATATATATATATATTTATTATATATTTATATTATTATTATTTTTTTAGGGTTCTTTATTGTCTCTGGAAGTACTTTTTCTGTGATATAGTTCAGATTTTTTTATATTTTGGCAACACTCACCCTTTTCAGTTCTATCATCATCATAAAGTTCTCTTATGTATTCTTCCCATCTTTTGCTAATTTGTTCATTTTCATTGAACAGTTGTCCATTCTTATCTGGAAT
>NW_020869065.1:461160-463660 GCF_003789085.1 Penaeus vannamei | reverse complement strand
TATGATAGATAGGCCTACTTATATATACACATCTTAACAAATATGATATATACTTATATATACTCAGCTTAAGGAATATAACATTTGAAATACATGATCACCAATCTATCTCTATCAGTTTATAAGCATAGGGTGCAGAAAGACCGACATGACAGCAGACGAGCAAGGAAAGCACATTCTCAATGTTAATATCTATAGAGGCATACAAATACAAAAATATGGATCTCTACATTTATATATATATATATTTCCCTCTGCACACACAAACACACACATACATACACACATATATATTACATATACAAACATATATATATATATATATATACACACATACATAGACACACACATATATACATACACACGCACACATGCATACATACATACACATGCACGGTTCCCCACACTCCCAAGTGTTGCCCACGAGTCGACAATTTTCATCTGGCAATGCTTTATTATGGTGTGTAGACAATTATAGCATATTAAAACTGACAAAACAAATGTTGATTGTTTGTAATAAAAAAACAAAAAAACAAATGACAACAGTTTCGGATTCTCCGGCCTTGGAGGTTCTTACAACATACACGTACACACAAATAGACATACAAACACCCACACACATACACCCCCCAACACATACACACACAAAACATACGTACACAATGGAACCTGAACTTACTAAACGGCCCTCCTAGCGGCGCAATACGGCAACCATCGCCGACACTCTGTTAAAAAAAACAATTTTTCATTAGTTTANTATCTATCTATCTATCTATCTCTCTCTCTGTCTCTCCTCGATTCCAATTTTCTATCTATACCCTTTCCGCATCACTCATTTGTCGCTCTTCTACACCTTTTTCTCTCCTCTTCACCATCCCTCTCTTTCTCTGGCCCTTCCTCCCTCATATCCGCTTTTCCCTATTTTCTTCACTTCATCTATTCCGCCCAGTTTTTGTTAATTCCCCATCTTTCCTATCCTCCTTTTTCCATCTCCTATTCGTTCTTTTTTCCTCCTTTCTACCCTCTCCTTCTCCTACTCTTCGTTTCTTTCCTCTCCCCCTCCTCCCCCTCTTCTATTCCTCCTCCTCTCCTCTCCTTACCTTCCACACTCCCTTCCTTGTCATAACTTTTCTCTTCTTCCTTTCTCCTTCCCTCTCTTCCTATTCCCCCTCCCATCTTCTTCCCCATTCTTCATAATCCTCCTTCCCTCTCCTTCAGTTCTTCCCTCTCCCCTTTCTTCCCTTTTATTCTCCTCCTCCTCTCTTCTCCCTTTTCTCGCGTTCTCCCTCTAACTAGAATCTTTACATTTATACTCAACTATTATCATTCATATATTTTCATCAATTTCCCTGATTCCTTATTTCGATCGTAACCATAACACATAAAATTAAATACATTATGAGATTCAGTATAAATCGGCATCTTACTACCTAATAATACTGATTGAACCAGTATGAATAGTAATATAATCACCGCCTACTATTAAAACTATTATGAGGTTCAGTATAAATCAAAATGTTACTGTAACATGATATTGAAAAAAGCACTGGGAGATTTCCAGTACAAATGCCAATATTTATATCACTCAATACTAAAAAAAAAGGTTGCCAGTATAGATTTGTATATTTCCTGGACATTATGAGGTTTGGATAATAATAGTGATATCGCATCCTCATAATATTAGACATATTGTGAGGCTCTAGTACAAACATTCATATTACTTTCCCATTACATTAGAAATATCATGAGGTCTTGGTATAACTATTAATGCCATTACCTCACAATAGAATGTTATGAAGTTCAGAATTAAAAACCATCACTACCTCATAATTCCCTCTGCTAAGGAGGTTATGTTTTAGGTAGCGTTGGTTAGTTAGTTTGTTTGTCTTGGTTAGCTGGTTAGCAAGATAACTCAAAAAAGTAATAAACAGATTTCTATGAGGTGTGTCTTAGCCCAACTTAGACGCCTCATAATTCCCTCTGCCAAGGATGTTATGTCTTTGGTAGCGTTGGTTAGTTAGTTTGTTCGTTGGTTTGCAAGATAACTCAAAAAAAAGTTATGAACAGGTTTTCATGAGGTGTGTCTTAGCCCATAATCACTTCTGCTAAGGATGTTATATTTTTGTAGCGTTGGTTAGTCAGTTTGTTTGTTCGTTGGTTTGCAAGATAACTCAAAAACTTATGAACAGATTTTTATGAGGTGTTTCAAAGCCTCACTTCGACGCCATGAACCTCTGCTGGCGATCCGGACTCAGGGACTCTAGAAGGGAGCTTTGGGCGGCCTGACCTCCCGTGACCTTTCCTGGCGAGGTCAGGAGGTAGCCGGGGGAGGGATGAAAGGTTAACAAGGAGCAAATGGGAAATAATCTTTACGAAAGAATACTGTGAGTAGAGAGAGAAATTGAAAAGAGATGCGAACTAATTCTCATTCTGTTGGGGAAAGGTACATGCAGTTTAATTCTTACATGTGAATTACATATGCTTACGAACACACATATAG
>NW_020869065.1:455016-460937 GCF_003789085.1 Penaeus vannamei | reverse complement strand
TTTGCTTCTTTTAAAACCCACTTCCGAGGAAAATCCCTTTCCCGTTTCGGAAGATCCTTCAGTAGGGCTTCCCACGGTCCTCTGAGGGCGGCTCCCTCTACGGGCTCGACTGCAGGGGAGGGTGGGGGGTGGGGCCGGGTGACAAATGGTTAAATACAGTTCATATAGATACACGTTTACCACGCGTATAATGATACACACACAGATATCACAACAATATGATATATACTCACACACGCACACACTCACAACACACATATTTATGTACACACAAACACATATATGTATACACACACTCACATATATATCTATATACAATGGAAATCTAACTTACTTATCGGCCTTCCTACAGCCACAATAACAATCATCGCCGACAGTCTATAAAAAGCGTTTTTCATTAATCTTAAGCCATGAACACACACGCGCGACATACACACCCCAACACACACACACACACACACGTACATACACAATGGAAACCTGACTTACTAAGCGGCCCTCCTGCGGCAGCTTAGGCAACCATCGCCGACACTCTGTAAAAAAAAAACATTTTTCATGAATCTTAAGCCATGAACACACACGCGCGACATTCTTCATATCCGCCACGACTCATTTCCTGAGGAGGAAGGAGGAGGATGCTCACAGGAGGAACACGAGGAAAATCCGCTTGACCATCGCTGGCAACCTTTCTCAGCCGAAGACCAAGACCTTCTGGCGGGAGTTTCCGTTCCGTTCTCGTTTTTGTGGGAGATCCGGCTGCTATTTTCTTTCTGAATGTTGTCGAAGGTGTTGGGTTTGAGAAATCACGATCGTTATATAGAGTTGATAGCATGAATAATAATATTGACAAAGAAATCCTAAATATCTTTTGTTTCAAATAGTTTTCCACGTATGTTTAGACACACACACACACACACACACACATATATATATGTGTGTGTGTGTGTGTGTGTGTGTGTGTGTTGTGTATATCTATGTGTATGTCGGTCTGCATAAATCAGCTTGTATGAATATCTGTTTGTTTAACAAACAATTACTATTATTGCATTTTAATTGCTCTCACAAAGATAAGACTGCCACATGCATGAAGACGTATATAAGGATAGGGACATAGATTTCTCCCACCCTCCCTCCCTCTTTCTCTCTCTCTCTCCCTCCCTCTCTCTTCTCTCTCTCTGTCTTAGAGCTTTTCCCTTTGCCTTTCAGTGTTTTCAATCATTCGAATTATCTCTTCCTAACACCATCCTTTCATCTTCCTCTCCCTCCCCCTTCTCTTTGACACGCATTTGTCACCAGTGATTTTTCCTTCTACTTCTTTTTTCTTCTGTAGAACCAACCTGCGAATTGAATTTCTCTTTCTAACTTTTTTTTTCTGATTTTGTCTGTCATTAAAAATGTTCTCCCTTTCTCTGTCTATGTCTCTCTCTATCTATATGTATTACCTATTTCTAGCTGTGTCTATATCTGTTCTTTATTCCTTCCTTCCATCTTTCTCTGGAGCGAAGGGGAGGGAGGAAGAGAGGTTAAGAGGGAAATAGAGAGAGAGAGAGAGAGAGAGAGAGAGAGAGAGAGAGAGAGAGAGAGAGAGAGAGAGAGAAGAGAGAAAGGGAGGGAGGGAGGAGAAAGAGTGAGAGAGGGAGGGAGAGTGTGAGGGAAGGTGGGAGTGAGAAAGTGAGAAAGAGAGAGAAAAAGAGAGAGTGAGAGAAAGAGAGAAAGAGTGAGAGAGGCAGAAAAAGATAAAGATAGAGAGACAAAAGGAAAGTGAGAGAGAGGGGGGCGGGCAGAGAAAAGAAAGAGAAAGAGAGAGATAAAGACAAAGAGACACAAAGAGAAAGAAACAAAGAGAAAGAGAGAGAAAGATATATATATATATATATATAGACAGAGGAAGAGAGAAAGAGAGAACAAAGAGAAAGAGAGAGGGAGAGAGAGAGAAAGAGAGAGAAAGAGAAAAAGAGAAAGTGAGAGAGAGAGGGAGAGAAGAAGAGAGAAAAAAGAGAGAGAAGAGAGAAAGTGAAAAATGCAGAGAAAGAAAGAAAGAGAAGAAGAGAGAGAAAAAGAGAGAGAAGAGAGAAAGTGAAAGATAAGCAGAGAGAGAAAGAGATGAGAGGATATTCCTCTCAAAGTAATTAGTCAAAGTTCTTTAAATTAATTTCTCTACGCAATCCGTTAGAGAAAGTATTGGAATTCCATAATGGAAGTACTTAATCCAACCGGTATAGATTATTGATTTTTTTTTTTTTCGTTTTTCTCTCAATCAGACATTCAGATATTCTTGATTAAGGGATCTACTTTGGCCCAGTCTAAGTGCCTGTCAGTCTGCATAACTAAATATATACGAATGTACAAACTAATAATATTATTACATTTTGATTGCACACACAACGGCAAGACTGACTCATGCATGAAAAAGTATAAATAGAAGAGGGTACAGTTTTCAGGTAGGCCTACTTTGTGTCTGAAATTATAGTTTAAAGGGGAGTGCAATATACTTCAACCGCCAATGTAATAGTGTGTGAAAGTGAGTGTGTGTGTATGTGTGTATGTGTGTGTGTGTGTGTGTGTGTGTGTGTGTGTGTGTATGTGTGTGTGTGTGTGTGTGTGTGTGTGTGTGTGTGTGTGTGTTACACATGGTTTTGGATTTGCCTCTTTATACCCTCTTGGCATAAGCATCACCGGGACACACTTTTCAACCGGAAGAGACCTCATTTGGGACAGCGATTGCGGGATAAAAAATAAAAGAAAAATTCCTTCGCCGAATTTAATCAGAGTGGCGTCATATCCTTCCGGGAAATCCTTCCGTTTGGGCGATCCTTCACTAGGGCCTTATAGGGTTCATCTTGTGCTTGACTGCAAGGGATGCGAAGGATTAAATACAGTTCATATAGACACGCGCGCATAATGATACTTACTCACATGATAACAAGTATAATATATAATTACTCACACACACACTCACACACATATATATATATGTGTGTGTGTGTGTGTGTGTGAATATATTTATCCTGAGAAATATGATAGATAGGCCTACTTATATATACACATCTTAACAAATATGATATATACTTATATATACTCAGCTTAAGGAATATAACATTTGAAATACATGATCACCAATCTATCTCTATCAGTTTATAAGCATAGAGTGCAGAAAGACCGACATGACAGCAGACGAGCAAGGAAAGCACATTCTCAATGTTAATATCTATAGAGGCATACAAATACAAAAATATGGATCTCTACATTTATATATATATATATTTCCCTCTGCACACACAAACACACACATACATACACACATATATATACATATACAAACATATATATATATATATACACACATACATAGACACACACATATATACATACACACGCACACATGCATACATACATACACATGCACGGTTCCCCACACTCCCAAGTGTTGCCCACGAGTCGACAATTTTCATCTGGCAATGCTTTATTATGGTGTGTAGACAATTATAGCATATTAAAACTGACAAAACAAATGTTGATTGTTTGTAATAAAAAAAAAAAAATAACAAACAACAGTTTCGGATTCTCCGGCCTTGGAGGTTCTTACACACACATACACGTACACACAAATAGACATACAAACACCCACACACATACACCCCCCAACACATACACACACAAACATACATACATACACAATGGAAACCTGACTTACTAAACGGCCCTCCTGCGGCAGCATAGGCAACCATCGCCGACACTCTGTAAAAAAACATTTTTCATTAGTTTTAAGCCACGAACACACGCGCAACATTCTTCATTTCCGTCTCGACTCATTTCCTGAGGAGGAAGGAGGAAGATGCTCACAGGAGGAACACGAGGAAAATCCGCTTGACCATCGCTGGCAACCTTTCTCAGCGAAGACCAAGACCTTCTGGCGGGAGTTTCCGTTCCTCGTGTTTTAAAGGAGGCGACTGGCGCTGTGTTTACAAAAGACATGTGGGAGATCCGGCTGCTATTTCTTTCTGAGTTTAATGTTGTCGATAAGTGTTGGGTTTGAGAAATCACGATCGTTAGAGGCCATTTTTTTTATCATTTTTTATTTATTTATTATCATTATTATTGGTTTTTGCCTAATGAAAAGCGATCGGACGCATATTCATACGCAAGAGGTAATTATGATCGACCATTTTGCGAAGACGCGAAGGGGTCCACACAAGAGAAAGCACAAGGAAACGTTGGCAAACTGTCTGAGCGGAAGACAAAGCAATTCTTTTGGGGAGTTTCACAGCATATACAGCATACATCCGTGTATAAGTTCCTGATTTCCTTTTCCTTCTTCTTTATATTAATTGTCTACAAATATTTAGGCAAGGAAAGTCACGAATGTTATTATTCCATCCTATGCTAATTCTTGGTCCAATCACAGGAAAGAAACAACAGTAAAGAGTGTTGCTAAGTCTTTTAGAGAAAGAGAGAAAGAGGGAGAGAGAGAAAAAGAGAGAGAGAGGGAGGGAGAAAAAGAGATAGAAGGGAGGGAAAGAGAGAAAAAGGGAGAGAGAGAGAAAGAGAGAGAGGGGGAGGGAGTGAGTGAGGGAGTGAGAGAGGGAGAGAGAAAGAGAGAGATAGAAAGAAAGAGAAGTGGCATATGTTGGAAGTATTCTTTTCACGTCCCTCTATCCACAGGGATATATATATATATATATATATATATATATATATATATATATAATATATATACATACGTGTGTGTGTACATATATACAGTATATTCATCAGCATCATCATCCAGTGTCTTCTTCGATCCGAAGGTTGACAACATGACTGCGCCACAAGCTTCTGTTCTTAGCATTTCTCTTGGCGTTTCCAAGGTTTTCTCTTCTTGTTCATATTGTTATGTCCTTTCCCAAGTTCTTCTTGGTCTGCCTCTGCCTTTAGTTCCCTCGATTGTGCCTTCAAAAAAGACTAACAAACAATTGTTCCCCTTAGAATATGTCCTGCAAACCTGGCTTTCCCTTTGACAGACTTGTGCCTACTTCAGCTGACAGGCCATCCGTTCTTCAACCCTTTCATTGGGACATGATCCTTCCAGCTAACCTTAAAATTTTTTAATAACACCAGTTTTCAGAAGCTCTTATTCTCTCCAACACTTAGAACTTGAAAAGATGTAGGTTTCTAGAATCCGTGTCTTCATTTTGATGTTCATCTGTATAAATCAGTTTGTATGAATGTTTGTTAATCCTTCTATAAGTACTTCTGGCTTTGCTTTGCATTTTAATTGGATTTGCATGATAACCTTCTGATAGGCTCTGTCACTTATAATTCTTTCAGCTCTCAGAATTCACCTGCAGCTCTGCCAATTCTTCTTTTCACTTTTTCTTTACATTTGCCATCTGCTGTTATCCACTGTCCTTAATATTAATATTCTACTTCTTCTAATCTTCTTCATTCTGCATTTACATTAATTGAACGATCTCTGTTACCTTTTCTGACTAGCATCACAAGTTTTCTTTGTATTCAGAGACATACCATATGTAACGCAAGTATCAAGTAACATCGACCATGCATTGTAATGCTCCTTCACTTTCTGCTAACAGGACAATATCAACCGCATATCGCATGTTAGTTATGTTAACCATTAATTTTCATACCTTTGGCTGCTTCTAGTGCCTCTTGAATATGAAATTCACATTATGAATTAAAAAAAAAAAGTATTGGTGACAGAATGCATCTTTGTCTAACACCTCCTTTGATCCTGATTTTGTCTTTATGTTCTTACTATTGCTTCTTTGTGACAGTATAATTTGCAATTAATCTTGTCTCATGCTCCGGGATATTAGCTTTCTTCATGAATGTTATTAACTTTGCATGATTAATTCTATCGAAATTAACTCGATTAATTCTATCAAAAGCTTTGGTGTAGTCGGTAGAACATTGATACAATT
>NW_020869065.1:442516-447516 GCF_003789085.1 Penaeus vannamei | reverse complement strand
GGTGGGAGTGAAAAGTGAGAAAGAGAGGAGAAAGAAGAGTGAGAGAAAGAGAGAAAGAGGAGAGAGGCAAAAAAGATAAAGATAGAGAGACAAAATGAAAGTGAGAGAGAGGGGGGCGGCAGAGAAAAGAAAGAGAAAGAGAGAGATAAAGACAAAGAGACACAAAGAGAAAGAGAGATATATATATATATATATATGAAGAGAAAGAGAGAAAAGAGAAAGAGAGAGAGAGAGAGAGAAGAAGAGAGAAAGAGAAAGAGAAGTGAGAGAGAGAGAGAAAAGAGAGAAAAAAAAAGAGAAAAGAGAGAAGTGAAAGATGCAGAGAAGAAGAAAGAGAAGAAGAAGAGAAAAAGAGAGAGAAGAGAGAAAGTGAAAGATAAGCAGAGAGAGAAAGAGATGAGAGGATATTCCTCTCAAAGTAATTAGTCAAAGTTCTTTAAATTAATTTCTCTACGCAATCCGTTAGAGAAAGTATTGGAATTCCATAATGGAAGTACTTAATCCAACCGGTATAGATTATTGATTTTTTTTTTTTCCTCTGTCAGACATTCAGGTATTCTACTTTGGCCCAGTCTAAGTGCCTGTCAGTCTGCATAAATCAGTATATACGAATGTACAAACTAATAATATTATTATATTTTGATTGCACACGCAACGGCAAGACTGACTCATGCATGACAAAAGTACATAAAGATAAAGGTACAGATTCAGGTAGGCCTACTTTGTGTCTGAAATTATAATTTAAAGGGGAGTGTAATATACTTCAACCGCCAATGTGATAGCGTGTGAAACTGTGTGTGTGTGTGTGTGTGTGTGTGTGTGTGTGTGTGTGTGTGTTACACATGGTTTTGGATTTGCCTCTTTATACCCTCTTGGCATAAGCATCACCGGGACACACTTTTCAACCGGAAGAGACCTCATCTGGGACAGCAATTGCGGGATAAAATATAAAAGAAAAATTCCTTCGCCGAATTTAATCAGAGTGGCGTCATATCCTTCCGGGAAATCCTTCCGTTTGGGCGATCCTTCACTAGGGCCTTATAGGGTTCATCTTGTGCTTGACTGCAAGGGATGCGAAGGATTAAATACAGTTCATATAGACACGCGCGCATAATGATACTTACTCACATGATAACAAGTATAATATATAATTACTCACACACATCCGCCCCCTACGTATAATCCATGGATATGTGTGTGTGTGTGAATATATTTATCCTGAGAAATATGATAGATAGGCCTACTTATATATACACATCTTAACAAATATGATATATACTTATATATACTCAGCTTAAGGAATATAACATTTGAAATACATGATCACCAATCTATCTGTATCAGTTTATAAGCATAGAGTGCAGAAAGACCGACATGACAGCAGACGAGCAAGGAAAGCACATTCTCAATGTTAATATCTATAGAGGCATACAATACAAAATATGGATCTCTACATTTATATATATATATATTTCCCTCTGCACACACAAACACACACATACATACACACATATATATACATATACAAACATATATATATATATATATATATATATATATATACACACACACACATACATACATACACACACACACGCACACATACATACATACACATGCACGGTTCCCCACCCAAGTGTTGCCCACGAGTCGACAATTTTCATCTGGCAATGCTTTATTATGGTGTGTAGACAATTATAGCATATTAAAACTGACAAAACAAATGTTGATTGTTTGTAATAAAAAAAAAATAAATAAATAAACAAATGACAACAGTTTCGGATTCTCCGGCCTTGGAGGTTCTTACACACACATACACGTACACACAAATAGACATACAAACACCCACACATACACCCCCCCAACACATACACACACAAACATACATACATACACAATGGAAACCTGACTTACTAAACGGCCCTCCTGCGGCAGCATAGGCAACCATCGCACACTCTGTAAAAAAACATTTTTCATTAGTTTTAAGCCACGAACACGCGCAACATTCTTCATTTCCGTCTCGACTCATTTCCTGAGGAGGAAGGAGGAAGATGCTCACAGGAGGAACACGAGGAAAATCCGCTTGACCATCGCTGGCAACCTTTCTCAGCGAAGACCAAGACCTTCTGGCGGGAGTTTCCGTTCCTCGTGTTTTAAAGGAGGCGACTGGCGCTGTGTTTACAAAAGACATGTGGGAGATCCGGCTGCTATTTCTTTCTGAGTTTAATGTTGTCGATAAGTGTTGGGTTTGAGAAATCACGATCGTTAGAGGCCATTTTTTTTTATCATTTTTATTTATTTATTATCATTATTTATTGTTTTTGCCTAATGAAAAGCGATCGGACGCATATTCATACGCAAGAGGTAATTATGATCGACCATTTTGCGAAGACGCGAAGGGGTCCACACAAGAGAAAGCACAAGGAAACGTTGGCAAACTGTCTGAGCGGAAGACAAAGCAATTCTTTTGGGGAGTTTCACAGCATATACAGCATACATCCGTGTATAAGTTCCTGATTTCCTTTTCCTTCTTTTTATATTAATTGTCTACAAATATTTAGGCAAGGAAAGTCACGAATGTTATTATTCCATCCTATGCTAATTCTTGGTCCAATCACAGGAAAGAAACAACAGTAAAGAGTGTTGCTAAGTCTTTTAGAGAAAGAGAGAAAGAGGGAGAGAGAGAGAAAGAGAGAGAGGAGGGAGGGAGAAAAGAGATAGAAGGGAGGGAAAGAGAGAAAAGGGAGAGAGAGAAAGAGAGAGAGGGGGAGGGAGTGAGTGAGGGAGTGAGAGAGGGAGAGAGAAAGAGAGAGAGATAGAAAGAAAGAGAAGTGGCATATGTTGGAAGTATTCTTTTCACGTCCCTCTATCCACAGGGATATATATATATATATATATATATATATATATATATTATATATATATATATATATATACATACGTGTGTGTGTACATATATACAGTATATTCATCAGCATCATCATCCAGTGTCTTCGATCCGAAGGTTGACAACATGACTGCGCCACAAGCTTCTGTTCTTAGCATTTCTCTTGGCGTTTCCAAGGTTTTCTCTTCTTGTTCATATTGTTATGTCCTTTCCCAAGTTCTTCTGGTCTGCCTCTGCCTTTAGTTCCTCGATGGTGCCTTCAATAAAAGACTAACAAACATATTCTAAGGGAAACAATTTGTTCCCCTTAGAATATGTCCTGCAAACCTGGCTTTTTTTTTGACACTTGTTGCCTACTTCAGCTGACAGCCATCCGTTCTTCAACCCTTTCATTTGGGACATGATCCTTCCAGCTAAACCTTAAAATTCTCTTATAATACCAGTTTTCAGAAGCTCTTATTCTCATTATAACTTCTTTCCGTATGCCCAACTCTCAGAACCATGGCTGGTTATTGAAAAGATGTAGGTTTCTAGAATCTGTTTCTTCATTTTAATGTTCAGGTCTTTGCGTGGTGCCTCTTTCACCTTTCAGAATTCATCTGCAGCTCTACCAATTCTTCTTTTCACTTTTTCTTTACATTTGCCATCTGCTGTCATCCACTGCCCTTAATATTAATATTCTACTTCTTCTAATCTTCTTCATTCTGCATTTACATTAATTGAACGATCTCTGTTACCTTTTCTGACTAGCATCACAAGTTTTCTTTGTATTCAGACATACCATATCGCAAGTATCAAGTAACATCGACCATGCATTGTAATGCTCCTTCACTTTCTGCTAACAGGACAATATCAACCGCATATCGCATGTTAGTTATGTTAACCATTAATTTTCATACCTTTGGCTGCTTCTAGTGCCTCTTGAATATGAAATTCACATTATGAATTAAAAAAAAAAGTATTGGTGACAGAATGCATCTTTGTCTAACACCTTTGATCCTGATTTTTTTTATGTTCTTACTATTGCTTCTTTGTGACAGTATAATTTGCAATTAATCTTGTCTCATGCTCCGGGATGTTAGCTTTCTTCATGAATGTTATTAACTTTGCATGATTAATTCTATCGAAATTAACTCGATTAATTCTATCAAAAGCTTTGGTGTAGTCGGTAGAACATTGATACAATTCTTTGTTTATCTCGATCACTAATTTCATTAATCGTTCTTAGTATAAAAAGACCATCCCTTGTTCCTCTACCATTTCTGAACCCTAACTGGCTCTCGCTAATCCTTGCTTTAATTAAGGATGTAAATTGGTTTTTGATAATATGAAGCAGAACTTGCGATGCATGGCTGATTAGCCTAATTGTTCGAAAGTCGCTGCAATTTTGACTTTATTGGCATGAAAATGCTCTGCGCGAAATCTTTAGGAAGAATATCAGTTTCATAGATATCATTGATGACTTAACCTTTCGATCCTTCCCTGAGTATCTAAGCTTTGATTAAACTTTAAATTTTCACTTTTTAGCCTTATATATATTATATATATTATATATTTATTTATTAAGGTTCTTTATTGTCTCTGGAAGTACTTTTTCTGTGATATAGTTCAGCTTTTTTGATATTTTGGCAACACTCACCCTTTTCAGTTCTATCATCATCATAAAGTTCTCTTATGTATTCTTCCCATCTTTTGCTAATTTGTTCATTTTCATTGAACAGTTGTCCATTCTTATCTGGAATTCCTAAGTTAGTCCTTGCCTTCCTTACTTTGAATTCTTTAATTTTCTTATAGATGTTAGGGCTCTTCATTAGATCTTTTTTTTTTTTTTTTGCTATAATATTCTTCTTTTACTTTCCTGCATTCATTCTTTATTTTCTTGTTCATTTCTTTGTTTTTCATCTTTACCTTGATTTCTCTGTTCTTTTCTCTTTTTCACCATCTTCAAGTCATTTATCGTTGCTTCTTATCTGCACTTTTTGTTCCAAGTACGTTTTCTGCGACTTCCGTTACAATTGTTTCAATTGTTCTTAGGTCTCATTAATATTTCGAGTGCTAACCTCTACTGTGTTTTTAGCCTTTTGTTCCATTTCCTCTGCATATTGATTCTTTA
>NW_020869065.1:435016-437516 GCF_003789085.1 Penaeus vannamei | reverse complement strand
AACATATATATATATACACACACATACATAGATACGCACACACATATACACACACACACACATGCATACATACATACACATGCACGGTTCCCCACACTCCCAAGTGTTGCCCACGAGTCGACAATTTTCATCTGGCAATGCTTTATTATGGTGTGTAGACAATTATAGCATATTAAAACTGACAAAACAAATGTTGATTGTTTGTAATAAAAAAAATAAAATAAAAAAACAAATGACAACAGTTTCGGATTCTCCGGCCTTGGAGGTTCTTACACACACATACACGTACACACAAATAGACATACAAACACCCACACACATACACCCCCCAACACATACACACACAAACATACATACACAATGGAAACCTGACTTACTAAACGGCCCTCCTGCGGCAGCATAGGCAACCATCGCCGACACTCTGTAAAAAAACATTTTTCATTAGTTTTAAGCCACGAACACACGCGCAACATTCTTCATTTCCGTCTCGACTCATTTCCTGAGGAGGAAGGAGGAAGATGCTCACAGGAGGAACACGAGGAAAATCCGCTTGACCATCGCTGGCAACCTTTCTCAGCGAAGACCAAGACCTTCTGGCGGGAGTTTCCGTTCCTCGTGTTTTAAAGGAGGCGACTGGCGCTGTGTTTACAAAAGACATGTGGGAGATCCGGCTGCTATTTCTTTCTGAGTTTAATGTTGTCGATAAGTGTTGGGTTTGAGAAATCACGATCGTTAGAGGCCATTTTTTTTATCATTTTTTATTTATTTATTATCATTATTATTGGTTTTTGCCTAATGAAAAGCGATCGGACGCATATTCATACGCAAGAGGTAATTATGATCGACCATTTTGCGAAGACGCGAAGGGGTCCACACAAGAGAAAGCACAAGGAAACGTTGGCAAACTGTCTGAGCGGAAGACAAAGCAATTCTTTTTGGGAGTTTCACAGCATATACAGCATACATCCGTGTATAAGTTCCTGATTTCCTTTTCCTTCTTCTTTATATTAATTGTCTACAAATATTTAGGCAAGGAAAGTCACGAATGTTATTATTCCATCCTATGCTAATTCTTGGTCCAATCACAGGAAAGAAACAACAGTAAAGAGTGTTGCTAAGTCTTTTAGAGAAAGAGAGAAAGAGGAGAGAGAGAGAGAAAGAGGGAGAGAGAGGGAGGGAGAAAAAGAGATAGAAGGGAGGGAAAGAGAGAAAAAGGGAGAGAGAGAGAAAGAGAGAGAGGGGAGTGAGTGAGTGAGGGAGTGAGAGAGGGAGAGAGAAAGAGAGAGAGATAGAAAGAAAGAGAAGTGGCATATGTTGGAAGTATTCTTTTCACGTCCCTCTATCCACAGGGATATATATATATATATATATATATATATATATATATATATATATATATATATATACATACGTGTGTGTTTACATATATACAGTATATTCATCAGCATCATCATCCAGTGTCTTCTTCGATCCGAAGGTTGACAACATGACTGCGCCACAAGCTTCTGTTCTTAGCATTTCTCTTGGCGTTTCCAAGGTTTTCTCTTCTTGTTCATTGTTATGCTTTTCCAAGTTCTTCTTGGTCTGCCTCTGCCTTTAGTTCCTCGATTGTGCCTTCAATAACAAGACTAAAAACCCTCCATTTGTTCCCTCAGAATATGTCCTGCAAACCTGGCTTTCCCTTTCACAGCTTTTGCCTACTTCAGCTGACAGTCCATCGTTCTCAACCCTTTCATTGGTGACATGATCCTTCCAGCTAATCCTTAAATTCTTTTAATAACACCAGTTTTCAGAAGCTCTTATTCTCATTATAACTTCTTTTCCATATGTCCAACACTTAGAACCATGGTTGATTATTGAAAAGATGTAGGTTTCTAGAAAATGTTCATCTTGATGTTCATGTCTGTCTCTCTGTATAAATCAGTTTGTATGAATGTTTGTTAATCCTTCCTATAAGTTTAACAAACTATTACGTGTGTCTCGGTCTGCATAAATCAGCTTTGCAATTTGTTTTGTTGCACAGACTCATGCATGATAACCACATAGATTCGCCTATGTCTTAAAACCGTGGTAATTCTTTCAGCTCTCAGAATTCACCTGCAGCTCTACCAATTCTTCTTTTCACTTTTTCTTTACATTTGCCATCTGCTGTCATCCACTGTCCTTAATATTAATATTCTACTTCTTCTAATCTTCTTCATTCTGCATTTACATTAATTGAACGATCTCTGTTACCTTTTCTGACTAGCATCACAAGTTTTCTTTGTATTCAGAGACATACCATATGTAACGCAAGTATCAAGTAACATCGACCATGCATTGTAATGCTCCTTCACTTTCTGCTAACAGGACAATATCAACCGCATATCGCATGTTAGTTATGTTAACCATTAATTTTCATACCTTTGGCTGCTTCTAGTGCCTCTTGAATATGAAATTCACATTATGAATTAAAAAAAAAAGTATTTGGTGACAGAATGCATCTTTGTCTAACACCTCC
>NW_020869065.1:425016-427516 GCF_003789085.1 Penaeus vannamei | reverse complement strand
TGAGAGGTAGGGAGAGTGTGAGGGAAGGTGGGAGTGAGAAAGTGAGAAAGAGAGAGAGAAAGAGAGTGAGAGAAAGAGAGAAAGAGGGAGAGAGGCAGAAAAAGATAAAGATAGAGAGACAAAATGAAAGTGAGAGAGAGGGGGCGGGCAGAGAAAAGAAAGAGAAAGAGAGAGATAAAGACAAAGAGACACAAAGAGAAAGAAACATATATATATATATATAGACAGAGGAAGAGAAAGAGAAAGAGAGAGACAAAGAGAAAGAGAGAGAGAGAGAGAGAGAAAGAGAAAAAAGAGAAAGAGAGAAAGTGAGAGAGAGAGGGAGAGAAGAAGAGAGAAAAAAAAGAGAGAAGAGAGAAAGTGAAAGATGCAGAGAAAGAAAGAAAGAGAAGAAGAGAGAGAAAAAGAGAGAGAAGAGAGAAAGTGAAAGATAAGCAGAGAGAGAAAGAGATGAGAGGATATTCCTCTCAAAGTAATTAGTCAAAGTTCTTTAAATTAATTTCTCTACGCAATCCGTTAGAGAAAGTATTGGAATTCCATAATGGAAGTACTTAATCCAACCGGTATAGATTATTGATTTTTTTTTTCGTTTTTCTCTCAATCAGACATTCAGATATTCTTGATTAAGGGATCTACTTTGGCCCAGTCTAAGTGCCTGTCAGTCTGCATAAATCAATATATACGAATGTACAAACTAATAATATTATTACATTTTGATTGCACACACAACGGCAAGACTGACTCATGCATGAAAAAGTATAAATAGAAGAGGGTACAGTTTTCAGGTAGGCCTACTTTGTGTCTGAAATTATAGTTTAAAGGGGAGTGCAATATACTTCAACCGCCAATGTAATAGTGTGTGAAAGTGAGTGTGTGTGAGTGTGTGTGTGTATGTATGTGTGTGTGTGTGTGTATGTGTGTGTGTGTGTGTGTGTGTGTGTGTGTGTTACACATGGTTTTGGATTTGCCTCTTTATACCCTCTTGGCATAAGCATCACCGGGACACACTTTTCAACCGGAAGAGACCTCATTTGGGACAGCGATTGCGGGATAAAAAATAAAAGAAAAATTCCTTCGCCGAATTTAATCAGAGTGGCGTCATATCCTTCCGGGAAATCCTTCCGTTTGGGCGATCCTTCACTAGGGCCTTATAGGGTTCATCTTGTGCTTGACTGCAAGGGATGCGAAGGATTAAATACAGTTCATATAGACACGCGCGCATAATGATACTCACATGATAACAAGTATAATATATAATTACTCACACACACACTCACACACATATATATATGTGTGTGTGTGTGTGAATATATTTATCCTGAGAAATATGATAGATAGGCCTACTTATATATACACATCTTAACAAATATGATATATACTTATATATACTCAGCTTAAGGAATATAACATTTGAAATACATGATCACCAATCTATCTGTATCAGTTTATAAGCATAGAGTGCAGAAAGACCGACATGACAGCAGACGAGCAAGGAAAGCACATTCTCAATGTTAATATCTATAGAGGCATACAAATACAAAAATATGGATCTCTACATTTATATATATATATATTTCCCTCTGCACACACAAACACACACATACATACACACACATATATACATATACACATATATATATATATATATATATATATATATATATATATATACACACATACATAGACACACACACATATATACATACACACGCACACATGCATACATACATACACATGCACGGTTCCCCACACTCCCAAGTGTTGCCCACGAGTCGACAATTTTCATCTGGCAATGCTTTATTATGGTGTGTAGACAATTATAGCATATTAAAACTGACAAAACAAATGTTGATTGTTTGTAATAAAAAAAAAAAAAAAAATAAACAAATGACAACAGTTTCGGATTCTCCGGCCTTGGAGGTTCTTACACACACATACACGTACACACAAATAGACATACAAACACCCACACACATACACCCCCCCCCAACACATACACACACAAACATACATACATACACAATGGAAACCTGACTTACTAAACGGCCCTCCTGCGGCAGCATAGGCAACCATCGCCGACACTCTGTAAAAAAACATTTTTCATTAGTTTTAAGCCACGAACACACGCGCAACATTCTTCATTTCCGTCTCGACTCATTTCCTGAGGAGGAAGGAGGAAGATGCTCACAGGAGGAACACGAGGAAAATCCGCTTGACCATCGCTGGCAACCTTTCTCAGCGAAGACCAAGACCTTCTGGCGGGAGTTTCCGTTCCTCGTGTTTTAAAGGAGGCGACTGGCGCTGTGTTTACAAAAGACATGTGGGAGATCCGGCTGCTATTTCTTTCTGAGTTTAATGTTGTCGATAAGTGTTGGGTTTGAGAAATCACGATCGTTAGAGGCCATTTTTTTTTATCATTTTTTATTTATTTATTATCATTTTTTATTGGTTTTTGCCTAATGAAAAGCGATCGGACGCATATTCATACGCAAGGGTAATT
>NW_020869065.1:422872-424393 GCF_003789085.1 Penaeus vannamei | reverse complement strand
CTCTCTTTCTCTCTCTCTCTCTCTCTCTCTCTCTCTCTCTCTCTCTCTCTCTCTCTTTCTTTCTTTCTTTCTTTCTTTCTTTCTTTCTTTCTTTCTCTCTCTCTCTCTCTTCCTCATTCTATTCTTCTCTCCTTTTTCCACATTATCACTCAAGCTCTGATGCTTTACCACCCGCCCAATTTTTTTCACTTTCTTCACCTATCACCTTCCCTTTATTTTACTTCATATTTTTTGTCCACCATATAATGTTTTATGATATTAATGATTATAATTTTTTTCTTATAACCTTTTCAGAAAATTTCAATGTTTTCTCAAATTTTCAGGTCGCAGATGATCTCCCAAGAGGACTATGATGTGATAGTGGGAGTGGAGCAGCCAGGCCAGATGCGGGATAAGCTGCTGACGAGCCACAGGTATCAGGTGGCCCGCACTTTCATGAACCTCTTGGGACATATCAGCAAGGACCAGACCATCCAGTACATCCTTACCCTTGTCGATGACATCCTCTCAGTAAGTTTTGGAGGAGTGGGTTCTTACTCTTGGGATTAGGAAATAGTCGTGTACTTTTTCATGATTGTTATTGGCACATGGTAATGGGATGTGTCATATTAATGTATCAGTTAATATTCTTTTGCATCTTGACGATAAAGGTAATGCAGAATCTCAGTCAGAAGCCATATTGGATTCAGTGTTAATATTTGATCAGAAATCGTTTTGTATTAAACCTGCAGGTAGAAGTTTTGCAAAATCCTGCTCATTCTTTAGCTGCACCTCTAGCTTTGTGTCTTCCTTGTTCTTCCAGGAGGACAAGACCAGAGTGGAGATCTTTAAGGAGTATGCCCGGAAACACCGTGAAAGTATGTGGAGCCCCTTCCTCAACCTCCTGACGCGTCCAGACACATTCATCATCAATATGACTGCTCGCATCATTGCAAAGCTGGCCTGCTGGTCCCGTGAGCCTATGGATGGCTCTGACTTGACCTTCTACCTCACTTGGCTCAAGGACCAGCTCCGCACTCCAGTATGTATGGGGATTTTCTTGGCTGTTGTACATCTCACAATTTGAAGTACTTGAGAGACATTCAAATATTTCTAAATTTCGGATGTGATTTAACGTACTTTCTTTACTGCTAATGTTTCTGTGTCATTTGATATGTAATGAGTTCATTTTGGAGTTAGGTATTCCATAGAGATTATGGAATGCTTGCATTGAAAAACATGCAAAAATGGAGTTATGTGGAGAGTGTGAAAATAGGTGTGCTTTGAGAATGGTAATTTATTGAATGTCTTTCTTACTAAAAGTATGATGATTTGTTTTCGTATTTTGATATTGTATTTCTGTATTTTCTTTTGAAAAGCATTAGTAAATGTTCAGTAATGTATGATAAGTAAATGCTTTCAGTGACTTGGGGAGACATTCTTAGTTTTCATTATATTTATTTTCCTGTTGTAATCCATATTATGGTTTGTTAGACTGATGAATTAGAAATTAGTTAGCTTATTTTTTAGCATGCTATTTGT
>NW_020869065.1:410372-417872 GCF_003789085.1 Penaeus vannamei | reverse complement strand
CAACACAAACAAGCAAACACACACACACACTCCCCCGGCACAAACAAACACACACACACCCCACAACACAAACAAGCAAACACACACACACACCTCCCCCCGGCACAAACAAACACACACACACGCCAAAACAAACAAGCAAACACACACACACACCTCCCCCGGCACAAACAAACCACACACACGCCCCCACAACAAACAAGCAAACACACACACACTCCCCCCCGGCACAAACAACACACACACGCCCCCACAACACAAAAAGCAAACACACACACACACCTCCCCCGGCACAAACAACACAACGCCCCCCACAACACAAACAAGCAAAACACACACACACACCTCCCCCCCCGGCACAAACAAACACACACACGCCCCCCACAACACAAACAAGCAAACACACACACACACCTCCCCCCCGGCACAAACAAACACACACACGCCCCCCACAACACAAACAAGCAAACACACACACACACCTCCCCCGGCACAAACAAACACACACGCCCCACAACACAAACAAGCAAACACACACACACACCTCCCCCCCGGCACAAACAAACACACACACGCCCCCCCCCAACACAAACAAGCAAACACACACACACACCTCCCCCCACAAACACACACACGCCACAACACACAAGCACACACACACACACTCCCCCCCCGGCACAAACAAACACACACACGCCCATAAGCAAACAAACAAGCAAACACACACACACACCTCCCCCCCGGCACAAACAAACACACACACGCCCCCCACAACAAACAAGCAAACACACACACACACCTCCCCCCGGCACAAACAAACACACACACGCCCCCCCCCACAACACAAACAAGCAAACACACACACACACCTCCCCCGGCACAAACAAACACACACGCCCCCACAAACAACAAGCAAACACCACACACACACCTCCCCCCGGCACAAACAACACACACACGCGCAAAAAACAAGCAAACAACACGCTCATGGAAACAAAACACACGACCAGTATTTAAATACTAACTAAATGCAGCAAAGATTCAGTTTCCAAAAATTAGATGATATCACAGGAGCGTATCTATTGCCGCCATTAACCATCCAAGAGAAGTGATAAAAGACGGGAATAAGCGATAAAGGGGAAGAATTCAAAGAGGAGGGTGACCTGGCAAAGGGGAATAAAGATGAGGTCAAATATGAGGCTAAAATCAGAAGAATAAATGAGGCGCTTGGACGTCTGTATCTGAGGGTCCGGCTGGTCATCTTTGCACGTTTAAGGAATTAGTGAATCCTTAATAGGAAGGTGAATAGAGATTAGGTTCTCGGTCTCGTTTGAAATGGGATTGTTGGCATTGAAGAGGGGCTCCGTAAAAAAAAAAAAAAAAAAAAAAAAAAAAAAAAAAAAAAAAAAAAGATGAAAAATAAAATAAATAAATAAATAGTAAAAAATAAATAGATAAAAAAATAAAAAAATAAATGATAAAAAATAACTAATAAATAAATAAATAAAAGGTGATGATAAAACATTTTGTAGATATGTTTTATTTGTATCGTTTTTCGTTCATTTATCATTATCCTCAACATCAAGATCAAAGTCATCGTCTATATCATCATATGTATCATCCACATCGATTTACATACGTGTAGTGACTGCTTTTTATTCTATGATTATTATTTTATTTATTATTATTATTATCAGTATTATCTATTTATTTTTCTTTAAGAAAAAGTGGGAAATTTCTTCTCTCTCGATCTATCAATTTCCTTCTCAATCTATGTCTGTCTAGCTTTACAAACACACACACACACACCACACGCATCCCCCTGCCCCCCACACCCAGTCATCCCCACCCTACCCACACCCAAACACACACCCCCACCCCCTCACCCCACCCACCCCCACCCCTCACCCACCCTCCAGCCACCCCACCCCCCTCACCCCCACCCCACACACCCACACCACACACCCACCACACCCCACCCCACCCCACCCCTCACCCCACCCCACACACCCACCCACCCCACCCCCACCCCCACCCTCAACCCCACCACACGCCCACACAAAAACCCAGATTTGTTTCCAAACTCCCGGCGCAAGGTTAAGTCAACAGCCCACCGCACACACACACACGGATGCAAATAACAACTCGCTGAACTGAGTGCAGGATTTCGCAGATTTTCCTTATTCCCGCATTTGCTTTTCTTTCTTCTTATTGGCGAATTTCCTTTGTGCATATTGCTATTTATCGTTTCTCGTTGATTATATTATTCTGAGGGAAGGTGTGGTAATAACAGAAATATGTAATTTTTTTTATTGTTGTTATCATTATTTTCATCATTGTCATTATCATTATTATCGTAATAATTGTAATGATTATGATTGCTATTGTTGTTATTATTAATATTTATTATTCCTATGATTATCATTATCATTATCGTTGTTGTTGTTATTGTTGTAATTTTTATTTTCATTCTTATTCTTATTCTTATTATCATTATAATAATAACAATGATAATAATGATAATCTTATTATTGTTATTATTATTAACGTTATTTTTATTGTTGTTAGTGTTATTACTATTATCATTATTATTTTATCATCATTATTATTATTACCCATATCATTATTATTATTATCACCATTATCATTATTATTATCATTGTTATTATCATCAATATTATTATTTTTACTATTATTATTACTATCATTATCAGTATTATCATTAGTGTTATTACTATTGTTATTATTATTATTGTTGTTGTTGTTTTTATTATTATCATTAATTGTATTATCATTTTTCATATTATTTTTGTTATCATTATCAGTATTATTGTTATAATAATGATGATGTTAATAATAATGATAATACTAATAACAATAATAATGATAATGATAATAATGATAATAATAACAATAATAATGATAATAATAATAATAATAAAAACAATAGTAATAATCATTATTATTATTACTATCAATATTATCATTGTTATTATCATTATTATTATCATTATTGCTATTTTCATCATCATTATTATCAATTTTTATTATTATCATTGTTATCATTAGCATCAATTCCATCATTATCATTTTCATCATCATCGCCATCCGTATTACCCTTAATATTAATATTATCCCTTTTATCATTATCGTCATTATTCTCCTCATTACTATTACCATTATCATTATTACCACTTTCAACATTAATCATTTTACTCATCCATATATTTTCTTCTTTCATGCTATAACTAACAATCATTCTTAACAACACAACATTTATTCATCCGTATAATGATCTACTACAAAATTGCGATAAATATGTATTGTGAAAAGGTCCCAGGCTCTGATAATATTGCAATTGCACGAATCTCCTTAGCAACACAAATGCAAATTGGTGATCGAGTTTGCAATGATTTTTGGAGTTAATTGTGGCATGTGCAAAGCGGGGGGGGGGGGGGAGATGTGCAACAGGGGAATTACAAGTTATTGAGCCATGCCTTACTATTATAAGTCTGTCTGTCTATTTGTCTGTCAGTTATTTATCTTTGTTGCAGGATCTGTCTATCTGTTTAATTTCTTTCTCTGTTTATTGATCTTTATCTTTCTCTGTCTATCTACTCATCTATATATGTCCTCCAATCTATCATTTTTCAATCTCTTTCTCTGTTTACTGATCTTTATCTTTCTCTGCCTATCTACTCATCTATATATGTCCTCTAATCTATCATTTTTTATTATTCTTTTGATTGTACACTAATTTCTCTATGTACCATTGACCGTACACAGAAATAAACAGATAAGGTTGTACATAAATACAGGGAAAAAAGTTATCGTCTTAGTACATATTTTGAGTGTACTTTGGGTACATTTTGGGTACAATTTCATCACAAACTAAAATACCCCTTTCATACGATGGTTATTATATTCATTAATCTATTAATTTATTCTTTTTCCTCTCTTTTGGCGTTTCATTTCCCGTTTCTATGTTTGTTTTTTCTTCGTATTTCTTATTCTTTTCCTTCTTCTTCGCTATATTCTCATTTTTTTTAATTCTTCATCTTTCCTATCTATATTTTTTGCTTCTGTTTCTCCTTCTATTCTCATTCTCTCTCTGTCTTCCTTTTTCTTCAGCAGTTCCTTATCCTCTCTTTCCTCCATGTGTTCCTCCTACTTTTATTTCTTTACCTCTTTCTTCTACCTTCCATTTCTTTCTTCTCCTTCTTCTTCGCCTCATCTTCTTGGTTTTCCTTTTAGTTATTTTTTCTTCTTTTTTTTTCTTTCTTCTTCTCTTATTCCATCTTTTCATTTCCCTTTTCTTCTGTTCTTATGTTTTTTTCTTTTTTCTTTTTCTTCTCTTTCTCTTCGTTCTGCTCTTATCCTGTTCTTGCTTCTTCTTTTTCTTCTTCCTCTTCTCATTCTTGGTAGTCATTCTCATTCTCCTTTATTCTTTCTTCCTCTCTTTCTCCTCCTTCCTCTTCTCTTTCTTCTCCCTCTTCTGTTATTTTTCTTTTCCCTTTTCTCCTTTTTCTCTTCTTCCTCTTCTCTTTCTCATCCATTTCCTCTTCTTCTGTCTCTGCTCCTCGTGCTCCTGTTCCTTTTACTATTTCATCTTTATCATTATCTTTATTTTTGTTTTATATCATCATCTTTATCATGTTCACCTTTTCTTCTCCCCTTTTCTTCTTCTATTTCTTCTCCTTCTCTTTCTCCATTTATCTCTCTTCTTCTTCTTCCTCTTCCTCCTTCTCCTCTCTTTTTTTACTTCATCATCCTCTTTCTTCTCCTCCTCCTTTCTCTTCTTCTTCTTCTTCCTTGTACTCCTTTTTTTCTTCTTCATCCTCCTTCTCCTCCTCTTCCTTCACTTTCTTCTTATTATTATTTCTCCTCTTATCATCACCCTCCTCCTCCTTTATTTTCTACTTCCTCCTCCTCCTCTTTCATTTTCTTTCTTCTTCATCCTCCTCCTTCACTTTCTTCTCCTTCCTCCTCCTCCTTCCTCTTCTCCCCCCTCATATTTCCTTTTCTTCTTTTTCCTCCTTCTCCTCCTCTTCCTTCACTTTCTTACTCTCCTTCCTCCTCCTTCCTCTCCCCCCTCAAATTTCCTCTTCATCCTCCTCCTCCTCCTTTCTTCACTTTCTCATTCTCCTTCCTCCTCCTTCCTCTTCCCCCCCTCACATTTCCTCTTCTTCCTCCATTTTCTTCTTCTTTTTTCCTCCTCCTCCTCTTTCTTCTTCTTCCTCTCCTCCCCCTCATATTTCCTCTTCTTCTTCTTCCTCCTCCTCCTCCTTCTTCCTCTTCCTCTCCTCCCTCCCTCATATTTCATAGCGAGTTCACATCATCCTCAACATTACGACATGCTAATTAGGCCCCTCATCTTCAACTCGCAACCAATTCCAGACCTTAATGACGGAGAGCATAAGAACCAATATTAATTACAGGTGAGGGAGGAAGTTGGTTTTCAGGTAAATATTGACTTTTCCCGCCAAAATACGTTTTAATTGTAATCGTGATTTTATGTATATATATTTTCGCTGCTTGTGTAATGGTGAACGTGAAGGTGAAGGAAGGGGGGGGGGGTGGGGGGGAAAGAGGATGGGAGAAAGGGAAAGAGAGAAAGAGAATGGGAGAAGGAAAGAGAGAGAGAGTGAGAAGAGAGAGAGAGTGAGAAGAAGAGAGAGAGAGAGAGAGAGAGAGAGAGAGAGAGAGAGAGAGAGAGAGAGAGAGAGAGAGAGAGAAGAGAGAGAGAGAGAGAAGAGAGAGAAGAGAGAGAGAGAAGAGAGAGAGAGAGAAGAGAGAGAAGAACAGAGAAGAGAAGAAGAGAGAAAAAAAGAAAAAGAAGAAGAGAGAGAAGAAATGAAAGAAGATGAAAGGGAGGAAGAAGAAAAGAGAAAAAAAAAGAAGAAAGAGAAGAACGAGGGAGAGAGAGATAAGAGGGTAATAAGAAAGAGAAGTGAGTTAGTAAATGACTGAGAAAAAGGAAGAAGAAAAATAAGAGGAAAAGGAGCTAAAGACGAGAAAAAGAAGAGAAAAAAAACAACAAAACAGGAAAAAGAAAAAAAACAAAGGAACAAAGACAGAGAAAAAACAGAAAGAAGAGAGAAAAGATAGAAAAAAAAGAAAAGAAGAAAAAAGACAAAAAGAAAAGAAGAACAAAAGAATAAAAACAAAAAGAACGAAAAAAAAGAACAAGAAGATAGAAAATAAAAACACCCCCCCCAACCCCCCCTCACAAACCCCCCCCACAACCCCACCCCACCCACCCCCCCCAACCTGCCACCCAGTACCCACCCCCAACCCACCAAAGAACGGATACCAACAAAACACGAGAAAGACAACCAAAAAGATCACGCCAAACGAAAACAAGAAATAAGATGAGATAAAAACAAAAGAGAGAAAAAAAAAAAAAATAAAAAACAACCATACAACAACACGAACAAAATAACAAACCATACATAACCATACAAAACAACAACAACAATACCCAAAAGAAACAAAAAAAAAAAGAAAGAAAAGAGAAAAAAGATAAGAAAAAAAAAAAGAAAAGGAGAGAGAAAAAAACAAAGGAAAGAACAGAAACAAAAGAGAAAAAAGAGAAAAAAAGTAACGGAAAAAAAAAAAAAAAGAAAAAAAAAAAAACAGAAAAAAGAGAGAAAAAGAAAAAAAACAAGAAAGTACAATAACCAGAAAACGAAAAGAAAGGAGAAGAAAAGAAGAGAGACGAACCGACAAAAGAGAGAGAGAGAGAAGAGAAGAGAGAAGAGAGAGAGAGAGAAATACTAGAAGAGAGAGAAAGAAAGAGAAAAGTAAGAGGTAAGGAGAGAATGAAATTAGAGAGAATGGAGAGATTAAGAGACGACGAGAGAGAGAGATGGAAGACAGCGGGGGGGAGAGAAAATAAAACAAAAATAAGAGAGAAAAAAGGAAAGAACGGAGCAGGGAGAAGAGAGGAGGTGCAGAGGAAAAGTGAGTTAGTTGAGTGAAAAGAGCAGACGAGAAGCAGAGAGACTAGAGAGAGAGATAGATTAAGAGAAGAGAAGAAGACGCATGAATAAAGAAACGAGAAGAAAGAGAGAGAGAGAGAGTGAAGATGATTGAGAGAGAGGCCAAGCGACACATAAAAGGTAAGCAACAACAACACACAAAAATACTGAAAATCCCAAGAACAACAAGAGATCAAACGAACATCCATACAATGATATCCGAACACAGGATCAACGAAGCCAAAGCCAGGACTTTACCCGACAAATACAAGGATTAAGACACAGACTTTTTATCTAAATACCTGTTGATGAGAAATATTTTCTTAAAGCTCATACTTGACTTGATCCCCCCCCCTCTCCCCTCCCTAAAAAAAAAAAAAGGGAAAAAAAAAGAGGAATGAAAAAGTGGGAGTAATGAGTTGTTAAACTGTTTAATTACACTTTTTTTCCTTTTTTTCTTAGGAAATCGCTGTTGACTGTAACACTTCAGGTTTCCCTCTCCCTCTCCAGCACCCTGTTC
>NW_020869065.1:377872-382872 GCF_003789085.1 Penaeus vannamei | reverse complement strand
GGTTATTCTTTACATAAATACATTCATATCTACAATTGATTATTTAATAGGTGTTCTTTTAATTTCGTTTTGAAATTACAAAAGCTATTAATGACTCTTACATTATCTGGTAACATGTTCCATAGCTTGGGTCCACGTATTTCCATTTGCCGTGCCCCTGTATCAGTCCTCGATCTCTTAACATAAAGAGAGTTTATTTGGCGTGTCACGACACCTGATGTGGTTCCTACAGTTTGCAAGGGGATTAACCATTGCGGATAATTCCCATGAATGAGCTTGTAGATGAATACACGTGTCATAACTGCATTTAGGTTGGACTTTAACCAATTTAAGTTTTGGATATGAGGGCTAATGTGATCAAGTTTCCTGATATTACCTAATGCAACTCTTGCAGCAAAGTTTTGTAATTTTTGTACTTTTTGCATTTGGGTTTTGTTAGTCGAGCCCTAAATATTTGAACAGTAGTTAATAATGCTTGGAACTAGTTTTCACAACCTTGATTCTAGTTTCAGTAGTGATTTGATTTTTTATGTGATTAAGATATACTAGGGTGCCCACTACTTTCATGTGTGTCTTGTCAACGTGTTGTTCAAATGTCATGAATCTGTCTAAATGTACTCCCAGATTATTCACTGAAGTGTTCGGCTTGATAGAGCAGCCTTCAAATTCTATGGTCGTGTCATTGGGAATTTTAGCTATATTCTGTCGGCTACCTATAAATATACATTGAGTTTTATGTGGATTTAGTTTAAGGCCATTAGTGTCAAAATATAATTTTGCTTGTGTAAGGGTATGTTGAGTGTTTCTTATTAATGTATTCAAGTTGTTTACAGAGTCATTATGAAGAAACTGTGAATCATCGGCGTACTGTACCAGAAGGCAGTTATGAGCTATTGTTGATAAATCATTTATGAAAATTGTGAATAGGAACGGACCTAAAATGGATCCTTGTGGGAACACCAAAAGGTACTTCTTGTTTTGGATGACATACAATCATTGATTCTACTTACCGATTGGGTTCTCTTGTTTCTAAATAACTTTTAAACCAAAAGGTATCAATTTTATGAATTACTAATTTGTTGAGAATTTCATGGTTAACACTATCAAAAGCCTTAGAAAGGTCGCATAATGTGAGCAAATTTACCTGATTAATGTCTATGTTATTATAGATCTCATCAGTAATTTGTAGTAAAGCTGTTTCAGTAGATAACTTATTTCTGAAACCATGTTTGCGTTTTAGATTAATAAGTTATTGGCCTCCAGGAAACTCGTTAATTGATTTGCTACATTTTTTTTCAAGAACTTCAGATTATATAGGGAGTATAGTGGATAGGACGATAATTATTCACATCGTCTATATCCCTGACTTGAAAATTGGTGTTACTATATCATGTTTCCAAAAGCGACGGAAAGTCACCAGTGACCAGAGGGGTGTTAATAATGACCGTCAAAAATGTGCAATTGCGGGTAGACTATCTCTGATAAAGCGCAAAGCAATACCGTCCGCTCCTACAACATTTGTTTCGCGAGGTGTTTATTATTAAGATTATTGTTTCTAACGTCCAAACAAACAGTTGCAAACATTGCCCGATCTGTTTCGTTGTAATGTAGAAGCAGTTGTTTGTTCATAAGTCAGTTTTCCAATTTTTGAAAAGAAGTCATTAAAATGTTATGTGCTTTGTGTAGGACCTGCACAATCACTAGTGAGCTGTTTGTTTTGAGGCACAAGTGTTTTAACAATTTTCCATGTCTTATCAGAGTTGTTCTTCTTATAACTCGGTAAATTTATTTCTGAAATAATTTCTTTTAGCAAGATTGAATTAATAATTTGACATTTTTCTTTTTTACTTTATAATCTACTTGAAGGCAGCTTTACGTCTGTTCTTTTAAGAGCTTGGTGGGCTGACGATTCGTGTTTACGTAGGGAGCCCAGCGCATCGATGCTGATTTTAATAACCTCCGTGAGAATAGTTACTTGTTTGTTTACATTATCTGTCGATGGAATATTTAATAGATTCATTTCTTTAGACAGTATAAGCTCGCGGAAAGACTGAGGGTCATAGTGTTTGAAATCGCGAAAAGTTTTTTATTACTGGTGGTCTCTTTGTTTTCTTTATATTTAACGTCATCGTGATAAGTTCATGATCAGCAACGTGGGCATGGCGATGAACATCGGAATGGAGAATGAGATCTGGATTGTTAGTTATTATTAAATCTAATAGAGAAGANTATTTGTTCTAATTTATTTTCTTAATTACCTTCGCTAATTTAGCATTAGATTTTGTTAAATCCTCATTTAGGTCACCTAAGATGAAAAGCGGTTTCTTTTTTAAGTACATTTCTCTAAAAACCTTTTCAATGTATTCAAAAGATTCCGAGGTAGCATGGGGGTGCCTATAGACAGTGCCAATAATGAAGGAAGGAAGCATGTTGCTTTGTACGGTAACTCAGACATCTTCTACGGCAGTATTGTTAACTGCTGTAGTAGATATCCTGTTTGACTTCAGGGTATCCCGTACATATATACACACTCCTCCTCGCCCTGCATCACATCTGTAAACTTTAAAATTTGGAATATTTATGAAATTACTTACCATTTCCTGGTGGAGCCATGTTTCACTTATGCATAATATGTCTATGTTTCTCTCCTCAACAAGCATTTTAATTTCTTCAAAATGCCCGAGGAGGGACTGAGCGTTTATATGCTCTATTTGTATGACATTTTGCGATCTAGTCATTGGTAACGCTGACGGTGTTGCTGTCAAACTATTCTGATCGCGCTTGTACTTGTTTTTGTTTAGGAACACTTTAACATTGTCAGGAAAAGTATCAGAGTCTAAAAATAGTTCAGGTTTGATGTTCTTTCCTCTTACTGACACCGTAAAGCTGGTGTAGTAATCATGTGTCATCACTGTCTTATGGGCCTTGACACTTATGTTTTCAAACTTTTCGGATAGATGTTCTTCTATATACTCTTTGTTTGTGTCTGGGTGACAACTGGTGATGTAAAGGTAAACTGTGTCAGGACGATCTGCTCCCTTTAACGGCTTTGGTGTTTGGTGTTCTCTGTCTCTTTTTCTCTGATTTCTTGACTTGACCTTGGTGTAACCGTCTTCATCAATTTGTGTGGATTTTGCTCGTTCGGCATTGTTGTTAATGATGAATGGTGGTGCTGCTGGAGGAGGGGAGGCAGCGGGTTGGGCGGTAGCCCCTTGCACCTGCTGCTGAGCTGTTTCCTCCCAGTGGCGGTTGGGGTCGAGATGTTCACTTTGGTTGTTACTCCTGTTGTTTTGTCTTTTTCTAAAGCTCCGTTTAGGTGTTACTTGTGTAGAAGCTTCCACCTTGGTCTTCTTTGGCGTGTTGGTTTTGGGTCTCACGCAGGAGGCTCTAGTTGACTTTGGGGAGGCGGGGGCGTCTGTAGGGGCGGGGGTCTGCTGGCTGGGAGCGCCGGGCGAGGGGCACGTCGATGGCTCAGCAGAGTTGGCGGCCGGCGAGTCAGCAAGGGCGCGAGGGAGCTGGCTGGCCGCGGGCAGGGAGAGAGGGGAGGGTATTGGGAGGGGAGGATTGCTGGTCGCGGGTATGGGCCGGGGGGCAGCCTTGACCCTGGCTGCCATGGGGGTGCCCATTCTCGTGGGCGGGGAGGCAGCTCTGACCCATGCTGCCGGGGGGCCCATATCCTTGGGCTGAGGTCCCGGTACCCTGGGAGGGGGGCGCATTACCCTGGGCCAGGGGTCCCCTTTCATTCCGGGGACTAGAGCCCGGGCTAGCTGCCCGAGGAAACACCAGGGAAGCCCCCTGGTTGGCCCCCTCAAACCCGGGGGGAGGGGTTAGATTACCCTCTGACTTGGTGGGACCAGAGTGATGCATGGTTTGCTGAGTTGCGGAGAGCTGCGGCGAGAGGAAGCAAAACACGTACACGGCGGCTAGACTCAGAGAGCCCGAGAAGGAGACCCAGGAAGTCACCCTAGAGCCCGAGAAGAAGACCCAGGAAGTCATCCTAGAGCCCAAGAAGGAGACCCAGGGAGTCGCCTAGGAGCCCGAGAAGGAGACCTAGGAAGTCGCCGAAGAGCCCGAGAAGGAGACCCAGAAAGTCGCCGAAGAGCTCGAGAAGGAGACCCAGGAAGTCGCCGAAGAATCCGAAAAGGAGACACAGGAAGTCGCCCTCAAGCCCGAGGAGATCCAGGAATTCGCCGAAAAGCCCGAGAAGGAGCCCCAGGAAGTCGCCGAAGAGCCGAGAAGGAGACCCAGGAAGTCGCCGAAGAGCCCGAGAAGGAGACCCAAGAAGTCGCCGAAGAACCCGAGAAGAAGACCAAGGAAGTCGCCGAAGAGGCCGAGAAGGAGACCCAGGAAATCGCCTAGGAGCCCGAGAAGGAGACCCAGGAAGTCGCCGAAGAGCTCGAGAAGGAGACCCAGGAAGTCGCCGAAGAGCCCGAGAAGGAGATCAGGAAGTCGCCGAAGAGCCCGAGAAGGAGACCCAGGAAGTCGCCCTGGAGCCCGAGAAGGAGACCCAGGAAGTCGTCCTTCAGCCCGAGAAGGAGACCCAGGAAGTCGCCGAAGAGCCCGAGAAGGAGATCCAGGAAGTCGCCGAAGAGCCCGAGAAGGAGACCCAGGAAATCGCCCAGGAGCCCGAGAAGGAGACCCAGGAAGTCGCCCAGGAGCCCGAGAAGGAGACCTATGAAGTCGCCTAAGAGCCCTAGGAGACCCAGGAAGTCGCCCAAGAGCGAATCCATACCGTTCCTACCAGGACGATATGGATTGTCTCCTCGGCCGACTTCAGGGTCGTCCAAGAGCCCGAAAAGGAGACCCAGGAAGTCACCCTAGAGCCCGAGAAGGAGACCCAAGAAGTCACCCTAAAGCCCAAGAAGGAGACCCAGGAATTCACCCGGGAGCCCGAGAAGGAGACCCAGGAAGTCGCCGAAGAGCCCGAGAAGGAGACCATGGAAGTCGCCGAATAGCCCGAGAAGGAGACCCAGGTAGTCGCCGAAGAGCCCGAGAAGGAG
>NW_020869065.1:362872-370372 GCF_003789085.1 Penaeus vannamei | reverse complement strand
AAAGGAGGGAAGAAGAGAGAGGAAATAGACAAAAGGAGGGAGCAGAAAAAAAGAAACGAGAAAGTAAAAACAGAGACTTGAAATTACATAAGAATATCACAAGCTAAAATTCAGTGTTGAAAATTCTGCATTTCTTTGATGCAAGAGCTCATTCCCCAAACATAGCTATACTCTACCTCCACAGATCCAAATTCCTTTCCCTAAGATTTGAGGTAACAATACTGTACTATGTGCTAAGGAAGGCCTAAAGGAAATTTAAATTGGTAAAAGAAGATTATTAAAATTTTACGGATGATCCTCTGTTTCCAGAAAACATGTTATTAATTTACTCAAGATACCATACAGTATATTTCTTAACACACTAATTTCAGGATTAAACTCAAACCATTAAAGGCAACAATTAATTAAGTATTTATATATAAGAAAAATATGCATACATTATCGTCATCAAAGATAACATAGACCCACAGCCACAGCCCACCCACACAAATAATAAAAAAAAATTAAAAATCAAAAATATATAATTACCGACACAGTGCCAACCCCCAGAGGCTATGGAGGAGATAGTAATGCCTTGGAGACTCTCTACTGGTTCTGGACAATTCTCCGTTGCCAAGTTGACCACGCCTAAAGTGGGATAAGAAATTAATACGAATTGAATTATGTGTAGGAGTTAGGCAAGTATTTTTTGTCCATTGCTAGCAGGCAATTATTCAGAAGAAAAAGAAGTAGATTTTAAAAATGATACAGGAAAAGTCCTTATCAGTTTAAATATACTGGCTAAAGAAAATTTATCTGATATTTACTAATTTTACAAACTTTAACTATATCTGTGAGAGAACCTAGAGCTTCTGTCTGTGTCTGTCTGTCTCTCTCTCCCTCTGTGTCACTCACTGTCATCCTCCTTCTCACTCTCTTTAGAAGCATCTTTTCTAGATACAGAAACTGAAACTTAAAGACATAAGATGAAGATCTAAAGCCTAAAAGAGTACAACTAAAATTCTTACATTTATAAGTATAAAACATATATCACATTGTTATTGACATTTCATAGGAGATAGACTTCTTTTCCAAAGTAAAAGACTATCTTAAATGCTAATTTGTAACAGCAGGGATAGTATATTAGTGGAATCAATTTTCCCCCATTATATTCTTAAAATTAATTATCATTAACCTTTTACTCAATATCCTAATTTCAATGTCAAATGAGCTCTTCTTGTCATCATTGGAGAATGATCTTAATTAATTTCATCCCATATTGGCAAAATGATACCCAGTGAGATTTAGGGAAAAAAAACATCTATTTGTATTTACTTCCACCTACCTCTGAGGATGTGCACTACTTACATTCCACTGCCCCAGGTAAGGACTACTCCATCCGTTGTTAGTGCCATACAGTGCTCCTTCCCCACTTCAACGACACTGATTCTGCTGCCACCATACGGTAGAGGAACACCAATGCTGTACATCTTCCCATCTGTGGTTCAGGGCAGGATATATATTCTTATGGTAAATCAATCAGAAAAACCAAACTTAATCTATTGAAAAAAAAAAACTTGCACTAAATCTATTTGAAAAAAAATATATTCTTGCACTACATCTATTTAAAAAATGTCATAGTGTCCTATAGAGAGAACCCCTGTTTGGAAAATCAAAAATGTTTAATGCAAAACAGTTGTTCAAACATATAATGGTCAACATATAAGAAAACAGTTGACTCTTGACTATCGCAACCTAAATAAACAGCATTTTCTGTTCATACTAGCAATAAATAGCTTATTCATTTTTGCATAATATGTATATGTTATAACAACTATCTGTATAGTAATCTTTCATGACATGACTTTCAACACAATAATTTCCTTTTCAATATTTTTCTTCTATTTCTACTTGTTAGAAATTTAAAAATATCAACCTTGAGAAAGCCCAAGGAAAGATCAGTTATTTATTTATTTTTTTAAGTTCCTGCTTTGAAAGAAAATAACATCTTATACTTTATCTTCATCGAGAGCTATAAGAGAGTTGTCCTCAACAAAGACAGAAGAGAATTTTATTTGAGATGTTGTATGATGAACATTACTTTCACTCTCTGCTATCCTGTCCTGATCTTCAACTTGCTGCACTGAGGGACCTGTCAAATTTGTAAAAGAATAACTTTTGATTCTCCTTATTCTACACTGGAACAACCCAAAAGGCACCAACTAGACAAGTACAAATAATTATGAACCATATTCATGTTGACAAATGTGGAAAGGTATGAATGAGAACAAACATCTTCACAAGACAAAAGATGTATTTTACCGGTAAAATACATCTCTTGTATTGTGAAGATATTCGTTCTCATTCATACCTTTCCACATATAATTATAAATATATTTTTTCTAATTCTAAGTTTTATGATTTTTTAATCAAAGATGTGAACAAAGACTCATGCTTTCACCTAAGCACCTAAGTTTCTTGAGTCCATTGCAGTATCTCTCTGGAAGAAGAGCTTCCTCCACTGCCCCTTTTCACGCAGAACCACTGCCCCATCATCGTTTATGGCAGCCATTCGCATCTCGCTCATAGATATCTGCTGGAGCAAATCATCAGCTGACTTATCTTATTAAACCTTGGTATAATTGCTTGTGGGTTGTTCATAATTCTTTTTAATAACTTAGTCAACCTTATTAATGAATAACTTAGATGATATATGTTTTATCAATAATATAATTCACCTACACAAACCCTATTCCAAGTCAGAAGTTATACATGATAGCCTATGAACCATAACCATAACTATATACTTCCAGCAACTAAAATGATCAGCATAAGGTAATGTAAATACCAGAAGCAGGTAACACCTTTCGTATCCTACCTTCCATCTCTGTGCCATCTCCTCTTCCAGACTATAATCAAGATTTCTGTAGCCAGTAATTTGCCAACCAGCATCTGAAACATGACATAAGTGAGGTTCTTTGCTAGAAGAAATTTTACATCTCTAAGTTTTATGTCAGTTATATAAAAAAGAAAAGAACAAAATACATATGATTATTCTAAACTGTGAATTCAAAATTCATTATCCAAACATATCTGGGACCTAAAAGTTTTGCATTTATTTTCTGTATGGAAGGTAAAACTACTGGTAACAAAATACTATGTTTAATAAGTATATTTTCCTTAATCTTCTTGTATCATAAGGTGCTTACAAACCTAGTTTTTGGCAGAAAAACCTACAATACACAAAAGATGAAGTTCACTAAAAGATGAGAAAACAATTTTCAAAAATCTTCATCAATTTCCAAATTTGGGTTTTCCTGTCATTTCATCAACATGGTAGAGTGTTTTTCTCATCAACATCTTATAATCCCTAAAACAATATATTCTCATAAGTATGAATAATGGCTAACATATTCAGAAGAGAAAAAAAACTTGCTTACTGGTTTTCCAAAGTATGTGACTGCAAGCTATATGTACTTCACACACATCCTTTTTATCTCTTACTGGTGTCGGGCAGCACAAGAGCGGTGGACCAGCTGGTGTTATCTGGCTATTGGCATTGAGGCCACAGGCAACTAGTGCCATTCTGATTCTGTTAATCAGAAACTGAATTATACATTTTATATAACATTTTCATTCCATATGTATATATATGTATATATATGTATATATATGTATATATATGTATATATATATGTATATGTATATATGTATATGTGTATATGTGTACTATATATATATATATATATATATATATATATATATATATATATATATATATATATATATATATATATATATATATATATATATATATATATATATATATATATATATATATATATATATATATATATATATATATATATAGTTATCTATAGACCAATAATCTTATATTTGGATATTCATACAGTTATACATTTAAATTTTCATATTTACAGACAGAGTGACAATCAGATAGCTAGATAGATAGATAGATAGATAGATAGATAGATAGATGATTGATAGGTAAACAAACTTACAAACACACAGAGTACATAAAGGCCTAAACATCTCAAATCTGCCATAAATGTCTCCAAATATATACACTTTCAAATAATTATGAACTTTACAATTAATGTTTAAAATACTTTTATTTCTAGGTGTATTGACTGTGTTCTGTTTTAAATACATATCCGTGCTCTGTGATAGACAGCATATAACAAGGAGGGCAGTCAGCTGATTACCTGCAAAGGCCAACAGCCGCTACCATGTATATTCTGGTAAAACAGAGCATGAACTGATTAGATAAATAAACTGCCAAGGATGTTTAAAATGCTCTCACATTGCAGAACGTGCTGCTTTAAGTCTGTTGGTCTTTGGTAATCACTCTGGTGCCTTCTAAACTTTTACATTAATTTTTGATCAACAAACTACAACAATTTATAATCATAAGATCCTTCTCATTTCTGATATGTATCTAAACTACAAAACCCCAGGTACTTATCAAGACTAGGACTGCACAAAGATACAGAAAAAATATTCAACCCTGCTTTATTAAAGAACCAAAACATTATCATATCAATAGAATCTGTCCATTATCAAGTAATTTTTTTTTTTTTTTTTAACTCTGAGTAAAAGATCATACGATCAGACAAATATATGTAGTGGAGGCCTGTTGTCCAACACTGTAATATATATACATTTCGCAAATATAAACCTCTTTCTTTCATTTTTCTTCTTTAATGAGGTTTAAGTTTAATCTAATAAGTACATTTCCAGACCTATATTCTATATATTTTTTTTTAACATCACCCTCACTTGGTGATTAAGAAGATTGCAAGTCTTTTCGGTTTTTCCTATAATTACTAAAATAAAAGTCATATCAGCTACTGAAATGAGTATCCTACGATGCTACAAATATATATAACAATGTATGGCATATGAATAACACCTGACATACCTAAGGAAGCAAGAAAACAGCAGAAAAGTGTACATGAAAACATCGAACCCGAGTTGCTTTATAAAGGCAATCGTGCTAACCACGTCGTCCTCGACCTCCTGAATCGGGGAAGCGAGGGTGACGTCGTCCTCGACTCGGAATGCGGGGAAGCGAGGGTGACGTCCTCCTCGACCTCCTGAATCGGGGAAGCGAGGGTGACGTCGTCCTCGACCTCCTGAATCGGGGAAGCGAGGTGGGCGTCGTCCTCGACCTCCTGAATCGGGGAAGCGAGGGTGGCGTCGTCTCCTCGACCTCCTCGGGGAGCGAACTCTGGGGAAGCGAGGGCGGGGGTCATCCTCGACCTCCTGGAAATCGGGGAAGCGAGGGTGGCGTCGTCGTCCTCGTGAATCGGCTCCGACCTCCTGAATCGGGGAAGCGAGGGTGGCGTCGTTCTCCTCGACCTCCTGAATCGGGGAAGCGAGGGTGGCGTCGTCCTCCTCGACCTCCTGAATCGGGGAAGCGGGGGTGGCGTCGTGACCTCCTCGACCTCGACCCTGAATCGGGGAAGCGAGTGGCGTCGTCGTCCTCGACCTCCTGAATCGGGGACGAGGGTGGCGTCGTCCTCCTCGACCTCCTGAATCGGGGAAAGCGAGGGCGGGGTCATCCATCGACCTCCTGAATCGGGAAGCGAGGGTGGCGTCGTCCTCCTCGACTCCTGAATCGGGGAAGCGAGGGTGGCGTCGTCCTCCTCACTCCTGAATCGGGAAGCGAGGGCGGGGTCATCCTCGACCTCCTGAATCGGGGAAGCGAGGGTGGCGTCGTCCTCTCGACCTCCTGAAATCGGGAAGCGAGGGTGGCGTCGCGAGAATCGGGGAAGCGAGGGGTGTCCTCGACCTCCTGAATCGGGGAAGCGAGCGGGGAAGCGAGGGTGGCGTCGTCGTCCTCGACCTCCTGAATCGGGGAAGCGAGGGTGGCGTCGTCGTCCTCGACCTCCTGAATCGGGGAAGCGAGGGCGGGGTCATCCTCGACCTCCTGAATCGGGGAAGCGAGGGTGGCGTCGTCCTCCTCGACCTCTTGAATCGGGGAAGCGAGGGTGGCGTCGTCGTCCTCGACCTCCTGAATCGGGGAAGCGAGGGTGGCGTCGTCTCCTCTCGACCTCCTGATCGGGGAAGCGAGGTGGCGTCGTCCTCGACCTCCTGAATCGGGGAAGCGAGGGTGGCGTCGTCCTCGACCTCCTGAATCGGGGAGCGAGGGTGGCGTCGTCGTCCTCGACCTCCTGAATCGGGGAAGCGAGGTGGCGTCGTCCTCCACGACCTCCTGAATCGGGGGAAGCGAGGGCGGGGTCATCCTCGACCTCTGAATGGGAAGCGGGGTGCGTCGTCGTCCTCGACCTCCTGAATCGGGGAAGCGAGGGTGGCGTCGTCCTCCTCGACCTTCCTGAATCGGGGAAGCGAGGGGCGGGCGTCTCTCGACCTCCTGAATCGGGGAAGCGAGGGTGGCGTCGTCCTCCTCGACCTCCTGAATCGGGGGAAGCGAGGGCTGGCGTCGTCCTCCTCGACCTCCTGAATCGGGGAAGCGAGGGTGGCGTCGTCCTCCTCGACCTCCTGAATCGGGGAAGCGAGGGTGGCGTCGTCCTCCTCGACCTCTTGAATCGGGGAAGCGAGGGTGACGTCCTCCTCGACCTCCTGAATCGGGGAAGCGAGGGTGGCGTCGTCCTCCTCGGACTCTTGAATCGGGGAGCGAGGGTTGACGTCCTCCTCGACCTCTGATCGGAAGCGAGCGTGGCGTCGTCGTCCTCGACCTCCTGAATCGGGAAGCGAGGGTGGCGTCGTCGTCCTCGACTCCTGAATCGGGGAAGCGAGGGTGGCGTCGTCCTCCTCGACCTCCTGAATCGGGGAAGCGAGGGTGGCGTCGTCCTCCTCGACCTCCTGAATCGGGGAAGCGAGCGTCGTCGTCCTCCTCGACCTCTTGAATCGGGGAAGCGAGGGTGCGTTCCTCCCTCGACCTCCTGAATCGGGAAGCGAGGGTGGCGTCGTCGTCCTCGACCTCCTGAATCGGGGAAGCGAGGGTGGCGTCGTCCTCCTCGACCTCCTGAATCGGGGAAGCGAGGGTGACGTCCTCCTCGACCTCCTGAATCGGGGAAGCGAGGGTGGCGTCGTCCTCCTCGACCTCCTGAATCGGGGAAGCGAGGGTGGCGTCGTCCTCCTCGACCTCCTGAATCGGGGAAGCTGAGGGTGGCGTCGTCCTCCTCGACCTCCTGAATCGGGGAAGCGAGGGTGCGTCGTCCTCCTCGACCTCCTGAATCGGGAAGCGAGGGTGGCGTCGTCCTCCTCGACCTCTTGAATCGGGGAAGCGAGGTGGCGTCGTCCTCCTCGACCTCCTGAATCGGGGAAGCGAGGGTGGCGTCGTCCTCCTCGACCTCCTTGAATCGGGGAACGAGGGTGGGCGTCCGTCCTCGACCTCCTGAATCGGGAAGCGAGGGTGGCGTTCGTCCTCCTCGACCTCTGAATCGGGGAAGCGAGGTGGCGTCGTCTCCTCGACCTCCTGAATCGGGAAGCGAGGGTGGCGTCGTCGTCGCTCGACCTCCTGAATCGGGGGAA
>NW_020869065.1:361281-362772 GCF_003789085.1 Penaeus vannamei | reverse complement strand
GTATATCGAGTAGCGCTTATATCTATTAATTATAGTATACCTAATCTATATTTTTTCTTGGAATTAGCCTTCGCACTAATTTAGCATTAAGATATTTGTATAATCAATCATATAGGTCACAATCGTTTTTTTTAAGGACATTTCTTCTAAAACCTTTTCAATGTATTCAAGAGATTCCGAGGTAGCATGGGGGTGCCTATAGACAGTGCCAATAATGAAGGAAGGAAGCATGTTCCTTTGTACGGTAACCCAGACATCTTCTACGGCAGTATTGTTAACTGCTGTAGTAGATATCCTGTTTGACTTCAGGGTATCCCGTACATATATACACACTCCTCCTCCTCGCCCTGCATCACATCTATAAACTTTAAAATTTGGAATATTGATGAAATTACTGACCATTTCCTGGTGGAGCCATGTTTCACTTATGCATAATATGTCTATGTTTCTCTCCTGAACAAGCATTTTAATTTCTTCAAAATGCCCGAGGAGAGACTGAGCGTTTATATGCTCTATTTGTATGACTTTTTGCGATCTAGTCATTGGTAACGCTGACGGCGTTGCCTGGTCAAACATTCTCGTACTTATTTTTGTTTAGGAACACTTTAACATGTCAGGAAAAGTAACAGTCTAAAAATAGTTCAGATTTTATGTTCTTTCCTCTTACTGACACCGTAAAGCTGGTGTAGTAATCATGTGTTATCACTGTCTTATGGGCCTTGACACTTATGTTTTCAAACTTTTCGGATAGATGTTCTTCTATATCCTCTTCGTTTGTGTCTGGGTGACAACTGGTGATATAAAGGTAGACTGCGTCATGACGATCTGCTCCCTTTAACGGCTTTGGTGTTCTCTGTCTCTCTTTCTCTGATGTCTTAATTTGACCTTGGTGTAACCGTCTCCATTAATATCTTGTGTGGGTTTTGCTCGTTCTGCATAATTGTTAATGATGACTGGTGGTGCTGCTGGAGGAGGGGGGGCAGCGGGTTGGGCGGTAGCCCCTTGCACCTGCTGCTGAGCTCTTTCCTCCCAGTGGCGGTTGGGGTCGAGTTGTTCTCTTTGATTGTTACTCCTGTTGTTTTGTCTTTTTCTAAAGCTCCGTTTAGGTGTTACTTGTGTAGAAGCTTCCACCTTGGTCTTCTTTGGCGTGCTGGTTTTGGGTCTCACGGCAGGAGGGCTCTTAGTTGACTTTAGGGAGGCGGGGGCGTCTGTAAGAGCGGGGGTCTGCTGGCTGGGAGCGCCAGGCGAGGGGCACGTGGATGGCTCAGCAGAGTTGGAGGCCGGCGAGTCAGCAAGGGCACGAGGGAGCTGGCTCCGTTTTTAAAAGTGAGGGATGGGTGTTCCTATGTTTTTTGTTTACTTGTTTGCCGGTATTTCTTTGGTTTTGCATATCTTTCTTTACGTGTTTGCATGAGTGCATTTGCACCCAAATAAACACACAGACAAACAAATAAGTAAAAGATCTAAAGAACCCTCCCCACACACACACAC
>NW_020869065.1:337443-344943 GCF_003789085.1 Penaeus vannamei | reverse complement strand
AGACATATTGACAATGACTGACAAGGGGATCAATAGCGGCTTTTAGCTGCCTGGCTCAATATATATATATATATATATATATATATATATATATATATATATATATATATATATATATTATATATATATATATATATATATATATATATATGATGATATGATGATGATGATGATGATGAATAATAAAATAAATAAATGAATAAAATGATAAAATATTATAATATGATGATGATGATGAATGATGATGATGATGATGATGATGATGATGATGATGATGATTATGATGATGATGATGATGATGATGATGATGATGATGATGATGATGATGATGATGATGATGATGATGATGATGATGATGATGATGATGATGATGATAATGATAATTATAATGATAATGATAATGATAATGATAATGATAATGATGATAATAATAATAATAATAAGAGTTATGATTACATCAAGGATAATAGGAATAACAACAACAGGAGAAAGGATAATAATAATAATAATAATAATAATAATAATAATAACAATGATGATAATAATAATAATAATTATTATAATAACAATAATAATAATGATGAAGATAATCATAATGACAATCATTATGACGATACTCAAAAACAAATGCTAATGTTCGCAATTTTATTAATATATTATCCTGATGTCGCACCTCATATATTCTTGTGAAGCTTACTGTCAACAGCTTATCATTTTCATTTTCCTTTAACATGGAACATCCAGTTTACTCGAAGTCTATGAAAATTGCTTCAAACCCGTGTAATTAATTTAAGTTATAATAAGTCTTACCTCTCGCCGGGTTTAATGTTTTTAATTAGAATAAAGCAATTAATGATAATGCATAAACAAGAGTTATGAGTTTAGTATTTATGTTCATCACGGTATGGGAGAAAGTAATTATGATACAAATAACGATAAGTTTCATATGAAAAATAATGATTAAGAATAGATGAACGAAGGAAAGGGATTCTAGGGTGCTGTTGCTCTTTCTTCGTTATCTTAGTTCATATTTGTTTAGCTTGAATACTATCAAAACAATGGTTATATTGATGATCGGACAATCACATCGTCACTGTTATAAGCCAAAGGGACACAAACGCAAAATGAAAATGCTACAGCGGACACATTGCAGTTTCCAATATCAAATTAAGAAACTATCAGACGTAATAAGAGCAGACAGAGTTATATAGGTTGTATAGAATAAAAGAAAAAGAGAGAGGAAAATGAAATGAAACTAAGGACTAAGAACATAGTAGCCAATAAAAAAGTATTTGAAAATGGTTCAATGTAAGAATACAGAGGCAGAATAATAGAATATCGCTCATTCAAAACTAGTAACAATGTTGGTAAAAGATATTTAAAGGTATAATGATAACAACAGTGGTATTGATTGCATAGATGATAGTAACAATGGTAGCCAAATCGTTAATCATAGAATCACTTACAAATACTTCAAATTGATAATAGCACTGATGATATTATTAAGACTGTTATACTTGATGCGTTTGTTTCACTAGTAAATATATTTTCTTAAATAGGCAATCAGTTAAGAAAATTTCATGTCTAATATTTTCACAATTTAAGTGCACGCATTTATAATAGTCCCCTTATTATAGGCATATGCTTTTACATACCATCACATCAACATATACGTATGTATGCTTATGCCACATATTACTATGAAAATCTAAGATCCTGTGCTTTATTCAACTCTATACATATCATCTTGAAAAACATTCTTGTCCCCAAATGTTAATCAATCATGGCAGAGCTTAATTGACTTTGCCCATGTTACCTGTTCAAAACATGTTTTCAATGTGCACTGTAATAAAAGTTACATAATGAATTTATGATACTATTAAATTTATTTGCACTCTGTTTCACATGTTGCTCTATTCAATAATGATCAATATACGACACAGAAGTAATAATTATCAATATTGACTTAATTCTTACCGCCCGAAACGCGTTACAACGTGTAACAATTATGTATTAATTTCCAATTTTACAGTTACCCCTTTAACCGGATTTTATTCCAGGTTAAGTAAATAGAACACTGTTTACTCACTGATTTCACGAGTTCACATTTTCCAATGCTTGCCACACGGTTCTTACTATGACTACACACTATTATATGACTGAAACCTATACTAAAGATAAGGAAAAAAACATGATTTATGTATTTAATAAAAAAATAAATAATAATAATTAAAACAAAATAAAATTAAAACAACCACTAACCTCAATACATATCATATGGACACTAATGGTAAAAGTTATCATAACTAAAACTTCAAACGACAAGTATAATAATTGACAAATGTATAAAAATTACCTGATACCAAGATGACAAACGAAGCTTTGGTTCGCTGTCACGACAAAGTTTCAGGCCACAAACCACGTTCCTCTATAGCGTCGTTGTGTTCTTCTCCCATTTAACACAAAAATAATTTACCAAATTATATCCTCTATAATAAATGGTAGCTAATGAAATCATATATCAAACGGAGTTAATTAGACTATTTCGAAGTATATTTGAAGCATTGATTTTATTACGTAGTGCTTTCAAGTAGTTTCAATACTCCACCTCCAAATTTAAAGTAACTACTAGAATTCAAATTCAAATTCATGAATCACTCAGACTGATAATAACAAGGGTTCATGTGACCTCTATACCCATTTGCATCATCACCTAGACTTCTTTGTGAGTATATATTTTTCCTTCAGACTTATAATATATATATATATACATATATATATATATATATATATATATATATATATATATATATATATATATATATATATATATATATATATATATATATATATATATATATATATATATATATATATATATATATACTACATATATAATATATATATATATATATATATATATATATATATATATATATATATATATATATATATATATAATAATATATATATTATATATATATATATATATATAAATATATATATATTATATATATATATATATATATATATATATATATATATATATATATATAATATATATCTTCCTCCTCTATCTCTTCCTTTCATCCTTTATATGTCCCTGCGTTCTGATTCTGATTATGTATGTTGGTATCTAAGTGTCTTTTTCTCTTTATTACTGGCCGATTTTTCTGACGGAAATAGTTGGCTCCTTTTTTACCATCGGTCTTTTCAAAGTATTCGTCAAAAACTTGCGTTGGCTGAAGATTGGAGTTTTGCGAAATTGAAGTCAGAAATCTAGAATCTGCTGAAGTCTTTGTATATGATTTTTTTTCTTTTTTTTTAGATATGGCATGGACATATCTGACAGAATCTTCAGGTTTGTGTATTAGAAAGTGGGTCTATTCAAGCTAGCGTATACAACTGCCCGTCTTTCCTTCTTTCCATAATTTTTCTTCCTCTCTCTCCGGGCTATCTCTTCTCTCTTTCTCATTCTCTTTCTCTGTATATATATATACCTACTTCTTCTCGGTCACCTCACTGCGTGATTCTTCTTCTCACTCACTCTAATAAAAAGACAATAATAACAGCAAAAATGCGGTCTCATAAATAGTATCATGACCGTAAAGTACAGTTGCTAGAGCGAGGGGGAAAATGTAGAAAAAAATACAGCAAATACGTGATAGTATACAGGAAAATGTAGCGGCTTGGCGAAAATATAAAGAAAAACACAGCAAGTGTTATAATACACATGAAAATACAACAAGTTGGTGATCTTTCACAGGGAAATACAGGGAGTGATCATACAGAGAAAAAATACAGAAAGATAGTAACACTGAAGAAAATATAGCAATATGAATATGAACGAGGAGAGAACTCCTACTCCAGCTGTAGTGAGATTCGACAAGGAGTCACGTGGCCGAGCAGGTGAAGTTGAGATGAGGGAGAAGAGGGGGGGGGAGGGTGAGAGGGTCCGTGGGAGGGTGGAGCGCGGGGGGGAGGGGGTTAGGCTGCGCCATTGCCGAGAAGACTAAGATATTGATCCTGGAATGATGCTGTGGCCAACGTGAAATCATCGTAGTTTTATAAACACATAGTTTTATGAACTGATAGTTTTATGAAACAGTTTTATAAACGGAATCGTATTCATAAATATGTTTTCAAAAGACTTTTCAAAATATTTACTTCCGATAAATGTTTACGGAACATTGATTAATCTCGGGAAACTTCTGACTTTAGTGCACTAATGGATTAGATATAAATATAGATATGCGTGTGTGTGTATATATATAGCACACACACAACCGCACGTACGCACGCACACACACACATACGCACGCACACACATGTATGTATGTATATATATGTGTGTGTATGTATATATATATATATATATATACTATAATATATATATATATACTATATATATACATATATATACATATATATATATATATATATATATATATATCTATATATATATATATATATATATATATATATATATAATATATATAATATATTATATATATATATATATATATATATAATATATATAATTATATATATATATATATATATATATAAATATATATTATAATATATATATATATATATATAATATATATATTATATATATATAATATATATATATATATATATATATATATATATATATATATATATATATATATATATATATATATATATATATAATATATATATATATATATATATATATATATATATATATATATATATATATATATATATTCTCTCTCTCACTCTTTCTCTTTCTCATTCTTTCTCATTTTCGTCTTCAATTTTTTTGCGATTATATTATTTTGGGGGGGGCTGATAATAACACTCTTCTGCCTCACCTAAACTTGAAAAAAATAACTTGTTTTTTGTTATAACTTAAACGAAGGTGTTCTGAAAACGGCAAAGAATTAATATTAGTGAGAATGATGATGATTTTCAAGATTATAATGATGATGAAAATAAGATAACATAACATTGATAATAATGAAATATTTGAAAATAATCAATATAGACCTAACTATAGGGTATATAGAGGATTCATATATCTTCTTAGAACATAAAATTGAGTGGAATTTACATTTGAACGATAAGCGATAATGATATCATTACCAAGACTGGTTTAAGTAAATCCAAAAGAAAAGAAAAACTTATAGTAAATCTAATTACAATTACAGTAACTATATTGACAATGAAGATGAGTTCAATTAAATGACAGCAAAATATAACAATTTTATTAACTGCAAAAATGCTAATAGTAAATATACTGGTAATGATAATAGTTATATCATGATCTTATTTTTGGTACTGATATATGCTGCTAAAAGAACCAACATAAAGAAGATAGATATAAAAATATTACAGAAAAAATCTTAATCTCCTGTCGATCATAGTCACACATCATTCTCTTATTCTTATTTAACATTCAATTAAAAATGAGTGCAATTATTATAGATTATCCAACTTAATCAGCACAAACACATTATTATCATCTCATTCTCCTTGGCGTAATTCTATCACACTCATTCTTACGCAACTTCAAAAGTGTCCAGAAAGTGTTCCTGTTCAATCTCTCATAGAAACTTTTGTGCATATTGTTGGCCCCAACTTTCATCAAGAGATTTTGCCTCAACATCTTCATCATGTTCCTAACAGCAAAGGAAACTCAGGAAGATGTTATATTTCTAAAAAAAAATCATGTCTAGAGGAAGGAGAGAAAAGGCCTACAAGTGCTATTTCTCCATCCATTGGCAACAAGTATGAAGCACACAGAGGTTGTTGTCAGTTGGAATTCATGATGTCTATACCATGGCTGATCGGAAGAGCGTCGTGTAGGCACAAAGCCACAAGTATGCACACAGGTTGTTGTCAGTTGGAATTCATGATGTCTATACCATGGCTTATTGGGCTATGTAATGGCGGTGGAATGTTTGAGAATCAAGTTGAAAATAAAGGGAGAGCGATCGACACGGAGAGTATATGTGTGTATCTCTCTCTCTCTCTCTCTCTCTCCTCTCTCTCTCTCTCTCTCTCTCTCTCTCTCTCTCTCTCTCTCTCTCTCTCTCTCTCTCTCTCTCTTCTGTCTCTCTCTCTCTCTCTCTCTCTCCATCTCTCTCTCTCTCTCTCTCTCTCTCTCTCTTCTCTCTCTCTCTCTCTCTCTCTCTGTCTCTCTCCTCTCTCTCTCTCTCTCTCTCTCTCTCTCGTCTCTCTCTCTCTCTCTCTCTCTCTCTCTCTCCTCTCTCTCTTCTCTCTCTCTCTCTCCTCTCTCTCTCTCTCTCTCTCTACTTTCGCTCTGCTCTCGTCCTCTCTCTCTTTCTCCCTTCCTCAGTCCCACCCCTTCCTTCTCGCCCAGTTCTCCTCTTCTCCCCCCCCCGCACCCTCTCTGTTTTTCTCTCTCTCTCTCACTCTTTTTCTCTCTATCTCTTCCTCGCTTCGCCCGTCTCGCTCTCCCTCCCTCTTTCCCTCCCCCTTCTCTCTCTCTATCTCTCTCTATAAGCTTAAAGGACATTAAAGTAAAAGAGAGGCAAAGCAGAAATAATATTATCTCTATCCTCGGAAAGGGGGTGAGGGGACCAAGCTGAAGGCTCGGAATCAACTCGACCTCACAAGCATCTATTCCCGGAGATGTAGGTCTACCAGTAACGTGGCCATTGCGAAGGTGGTGCAGGAAAAGGAGGTGTGAGTAACAGGAGACATGAGTTAAAGTAAATGAGAAAGTCGTAAAAACAGACAAAGCAAAAGCCGAGGTAAAAGTTCAAGGAAGAGACGAGTAAAAGAGTAAAGCATGGATAAGAGAAACGAGTAACAGAAATGAGAGAAGGCAAGAAAATTTCAGAATAAGTAAATAGAAGAAGTATCAAAATGTAAAGTAAAACTATATCAGAAAACAACCAGCATAAGACATATAGGCAAGTAAAAGGGGCAGTACAAGCTTGTTTTAGTATCCACAGTGTAAATCCATACAGGTAATCCAAAGGGTAATATCACAATTCAAGATAATGTACATAAGATAAAAAAATAAATAAAATTAATAAAACATTATATTTGATTCATAAGAAAGTTATGGTTATCATAAAAAAAATCTATAAAACCATCTACTGCCATCCAGTAATAAAGATTGTAAAATCAAGAACATTCTCTGGTAGCAAAGGAGATATCAAAAGGATTAATATGTAAAGGAAAGCACTAAAAAGAAATGGATAAACGAATAGGTAAAAGAGATATTCGCAGCAGATGTGGATGCCCCTTTGTCCGCCCATCTTTTGAATTATTGTAAAATAGATCCAGATAACATAAGCATTCAATGGACGTTTTATTTTACAATTATACAAAAGATATATAAAAAAAAACATTAAATACATGTGAAACAGGCCAGCGCAAAAAATATTAAACCAGAAGTCAGGATGCTGGGCGAGATGGGGATAGGATGGAGGCAGGAGTGGATAGGGTTTAAGGCAGAAGGTAGGCCAACCAGAAGAA
>NW_020869065.1:302443-304943 GCF_003789085.1 Penaeus vannamei | reverse complement strand
CACTGATTAACTTAAATACGATGTCCTCTTACATCGGGACACTCTTTCATTATAAACATGTGACAATGCATGTTTTCAGGGGTAAAGTCAGTGAAAAACACTGATATGCAACGGTCTGAACAGTATTTTCGGCTACAGTGATTTACCTGTTGGTAAATCACTGATTTGAAAAAAGGCTGTATTTTTTACAGTGCAGACACACGCATCAGTCTCATCTCGGTGTATCTTTTATTTTTATAACTGCAGTCATCACTTTTCTTAGGCGGCCGAGGGATTAGAAGGAAAGCTCTCAAAGAAAGCGAGGAATGAAACAAAAAGAGAAACCCCCATTATTGGAAATAAACGTTCTCACGCCACCGTCACAAAGGGCCAATCTCTTTAGCGACACAAATGCCAACGCCAAGACTATTTCTGTGGCGACAACTCTCGGAAGGTCATCAAACAACTGCTGTAACAACACGTAGAAATTTATCATATAGCAGGTTCTTTATGTGCGGTCTCTTTATTTAAACCTCTTTCAATCCTTCCCAGTAATCCTTGAATAATGACATTAAGAAATGCACTAGTGGCTTAAGCCTAAGATAGTGTCTCTGCTTTCCTTAGCACATGATTATATTCCTCCGACTGCTTATGGCTCGGCTTAGACAGTTCAATATATGGTATCATATATATATATATAAACGGCATGTAGCGACGCTGAGTCATATACTCGAATAGTAAACTATAATAATTGCTAATATAATGAAGTACTCTAATTATTTATATACTCCTAGCATTATTTATATCACACACACTATCACAGACCAACACACAGTCACACTATCATCAACACACACCATATATACCACACACCGCGCGGCAGGCGGCGCAGACACACACACCACACACCACACACAACACACACACACACACACATCACATCACACAGCACAGCAGCAGCAGCACACACCACAGACGATTCACATCAACACGACTACAGATCAATCACGAGCAGACGAGCGAGCACGACCATCGCGCACACACATCACACCGAGCGACCCACACAGTCAAGATATATATCGTCGACAATCTCAGAGTTAGAGGCTGGGGCGAGTTGGTAGCCAGTTATTGGAATCCGTGAAGTAGCGAGGGTAATATATATATAATATAATCAAATGGTAATAACAGTATGAGTTAAAAAAGTAAAGCCATATATTCACATTTCTGATAGCTCCAATGCCTTGCCAGGCAATCTTAATTTTATTTCTCATATTTACGTCAGCAACAGTCATATTCAGATTGTGTACAGGCCGAAGGAAGCACTATAGTAGAGAATAGGAGAGAGGACCAGAGTGCCGAATTGCCTGTTCTAAATGATAAGGGCGGGAGATTTATATACCCACACACATACAGCCACACACACACAAGCAACACACAGACACGAAAGTGACGTCCGAGCTACGATGACCAGTGCCACACCACACACACATACACACACAGCACAAAGCGCACACACAGCACACAACCACCACACAACCACACACCCCAAACACACACACACACACACACACACGCACACACACACACACATACCACACACACAACCAGGATACACACAACAACACACACACACACACACAACAACACACACAACAAATCACACATACACACACTTCCACACCCCACACACACACACACACACACACACCCAATATATGTATAATTTGAAAGCCCCCCCCCCGCCCGCCCGCCGCCCGCGCCCGCGGCCCCCGCGCCCCCCGCACCCGCCCCTGCATCCGTATTCAGTCTCCTTGAGCGAGTGAGTGGAGAACGAGTATGGAATAACGAGGAGGAGAACAGAATATCCCACATAAGTGAGCACATCCAGAGTATCTCTGTGTATTATGAAGAGTACGTTCTTCATCCTGCATACCAGTTATCACCTATACCAGAATGAGTACTATCTGTACTCTATGTTTCAGCGCCATTCTATCTATCTATCTGTTCTGTTTCCTTAATATCACCTTTTTATCTATCTATCTATCTATCACAGCACACTCCACGACCACAGCGGCGGTGATCATAACCGTCAAGAAGAATCGACGAAGCGGGAGGACGTAAAAACGACGGAGCAAACGGTGAGTTTTGGGCATTGACTTCGGGTTATCTATTCACATTAATGATGTTTTGAAGGTGAAGAATTTTATACAATCAGTACTAGATGTAAACCAGCATGGAAAAGAGTACGTTTCGGGCGGACTCTTTCGAGTGAGATTCGAGTGTAAGGCACAATAAAAAGTAAAAAGAGAAAGAAAAGAGACAGACGAATGAGAGAGTAATATATATATAGTGACAGTACACCTTACATACGAGGGCCACGCGCCACACTACACGCCACTGCACGGTGTCACGGCACGCACACACACACACACACACACACACTCACACACCTGTGGGAGGACTGGTTGGTGGTGCATTTGATCACACAATGTTCACACACACACAACGACACACACAACAG
>NW_020869065.1:277443-282443 GCF_003789085.1 Penaeus vannamei | reverse complement strand
ATACAACGCACATCGCGGCCTCCGCGCCTGTCGTCTCTGTAACAAAAACATGTATAATAAGCGATCCAGCGACAGTTGACATAAACAACCTCGAATAAGAAAGGAACCAATCCAGCCTATAAAATTACCATTACATGCGATTTTGAATTTTATTAGCCAGCTGCTTCGAAGACCATGACGGTAACTTTATGTCAGTCGGCCGCGCTGTAAGGTCATGCCCTATCACTCAACTGCAACTGTGTATAATAATATATTCATTTTGCTCTTACTGACCTATATAAAACTCTTCTTATTTATCAACATTATCACAAATTGTTTGTAATATTAGAAAGTTTTACAAGAACGTTAAAAAATCCAAAACTCAAACCTTTTCCAGGTACAGTTGCTGCAGCCTCATATTTACCGCGAAATAATGAAAATATCCACTGCATATCATTGCTCACACAGTCAGAGTTCTTAATATAGCGTTTGCTATAAGTTGCCACAGTGTTTATAAAGGGGGATACAATGTCGCAATCTCGCTCTTGGCACCAAAATACCCGCTCGCGCTATGATATTTAAATTCCTAATCTGGACATACCGATTACTATACGTTTTTATTATGTGTATTTACACCCTAAGCACATGGTATATATAAGCGTTCTACAGTTAGCATAAGGTGTAATTTCTCCTGATATTTTGACTGGTTGAGATTGATTTTCCTGTTGTAGTAGAAGACCAGCCCATGGGGAAGGTGTTCGCCAAATTATACGGCCATAGATCACTTCCTTCTTTAACAATAATCTAGTGCATTAAGATTTACATCTAGTGTGAACCACAGATTACCAGTTTTCAGTATGCGCTACCATTGTTATGCTACATCTGTCTTTGTCATGACATTAAAACTATTTACAGCATTTGTTTTATCTTGCACCGTAAAACAAAGGCAGCCGGCTTTATATCTGGATTTTTTCAACGCTTGTACCTTTTCAGCACCGGACAGAGAGAGACTGAACTATCATAAATGTACGATTTCTGAGTGGTCAGTAAAAGTGACGCCAGAAAAGTTTTCATTGGTTAAGCTTTGTACAAACCACCTTTGTACAAACGCAAGGTATACTGAATCATTTTTGCGATTTCAGTTATAGGCGATAGATTTTAAAAATGTGATGTTTTTCTCATATATGTGTGCGCACACACACACACGTGTGTGTGTGTGTGTGTGTGAAATATGTGTGCGCACACACACACGTGTGCGCGCGCCGGCACACACACACACACACACACACACACACACACATATTATATGTGTGTGTGCGCACACACACACACGTGTGTGTGTGTGTGTGTGTGAAATTTATGCATCATATTATACACCCGTTAACACTGTATTCGTATAAGACAAATATGGTCTTATACAACATGATATTATGTCGCTTTTTAAAGTAATCCTCATCGGGACAGGCAGCTTTCCTACGTTAATACCGGTACAGTTTGACATGTTCTTGCTATACTGAATACGAGTTATTCCTTCGTATCTTATTCCAAAAATAACTGCAAACGTAGACATTAAATCATGGCACTCGATATTTTGTGAGTTGATGTATGGCTTGTTTGGGTCCACATTTTTTTCGGAATGGTTTATTATATGTCGAACGTACCCATGACCTAGGTTGTGATATCCAGCATAACCGTGAGGATTAATGCTACTTTCGGATGTTATGTTGTAATTATGCCTATAGTCAATAACGTAACATTACATCGTTATCCAAAGAAATATTGAAGGACTGATGATTGATGAATCCGCGCCGTTTAATCAGTTTAAATATGTAAATAGAATATATAAATGGATTGTCATATACGCACAAGTTCTTCGTATGGTTCTGCATATAAGGATCGTCGCTCTAAGTGAGTAAACTGCAATTTGCGATAGACGTAACGTTTTCTAGACCGGTACTAGTTTGAATGATTAAAACACGGTTCAGACTTACCGCTCTATGGTGGCGGGGGATATGCCCAGCGGCCCGAAAATAGTACTCCAGAGCCGCTCGATATATTGAGTGTGCACTCTATTATTTTCAGCTGACACAAACTCTAGAGATTGGTTTACAGCGTTGTGATTATAACCTTTTTTCAGAAAGTAATAGCCACTCCATGATCAGTAAATATAGTGGATCATGGTGCTATGTGTCCATGTTTTGTTTTGCAAAGTGCTTTTGCAGAATGAATCTTTACTCTTGGAGAGAACACTTTTCTGTTCCCCGCTCATGGGCAACAAAAACCCAAAATCATTTAAAAGCTTTACGGTTTCGATTATACTTCCACCACCAGCGTAGCTTCCGCCCTCTTCTGCGACCTTCCCTTCGTTTCCGAGAAGGCCCCTTAGTTGTTAGTTACCTTGGCACACATTTCACTCACAAAGGACAGCCAGTCCTCTACTGTATGCGCGGTTCATCTCAAATTTTCAATGTGTTTTTTGTGAATGAAATGGTTTTAAATAAAGAGAAACATTATATTTTCACTAGGATTTAATATAGATTTTTCAACAAACAGTTTTTGAATACTGAAACTTTAATTACGCTTTGTTTTCCTTTTTTTTTTTTTTTTGGGGGGATTAGTCTTCTGTCTATTGCATTGAAATCTTTCTCTTTTAGCGTAACAGCTCTCTTGAGAACAATTGTTACAGTTTACTTTTGTTGTGAGAGCGCCGACTTTGGAAACATTCATTATCTTTACTGCCCTGTTTACAATATTTTGCTATTGCTTCTTCAAGTGGAATTTCACACCCTTTGCACTTCTTCGTAGTGTCATTGATAATGTTTGGAGGCCCGCAAATTGCCACCATTGCAATTGCGTAACAGTGACGAGTGTACGTGAAAGAGATGTATAAATGTTAAATCCAATGTGGTTTTCTTTTTACTTGATTTACAACAGATGGCATCAGAAGCGGTTTGTCAATAAGGAATATATTACATTAATTTGAATAACAAAAAGATTCTTATTTCTATTACTATCAATAATGGTGACCGCTGAATGATTATGAAGATAAGCATATTGATAAATCTTTATAAAATGTATATTATTGTATTGTATTATGGGGATCCTTGTATTCATTATTATCTGATTATTCGCCTTTATATTTTACAGCACATTATACATGTTCCTTGTCATATTTTCACCCACTTTCGGTGTGTAGCTTCGGGGGTATATGAGGATATTGCACATCATTTCTTAAACATATTTGATAAGATTAAAAGATATTTGAAAACATAATACCTCACGGCGGGTGCGACATCTATCAATAAAATTACAAGCAGGTCTAATCGAGAAGCAATTACGTGTTTTTCCATTATTCATTTGATGATTGTGTATTTGGATATATACCGCGGCCATACCACTGTTTTATATATGTGTATACACCACGGTATATATAGCTATATATATATATATATATATATATATATATATATATATATATATAGATAGAGAGAGAGAGAGAGAGAGAGAGAGAGAGAGAGAGAGAGAGAGAGAGAGAGAGAGAGAGAGAGAGAGAGCGAGTTCGAGAGAGACAGATACAGACAGAGAGAGAGACAGAGAAAGGAAACAAATATACTCGTGATATGGATATCAACATTTCGAAATTAGCGAGTAGAGCGTGCTGCCTCTAGCCAAATGTGCGAGCTAAAGAGTTGCCTGCTGCTGCCTGCGGGGAAACATGCGAACTAGCTTGTCAGTTACGAAAATATCGACGAATATTCGACTTTTTCACATTTCGCGTTATTGCACCTTTGTGAGGTATCTGCACAAATATTAATATTTAACATTATATTTTACATTATATTTCATTACCCAACTCAGACACTACCTCAGAATGCATATTGTCCCTTCCACGGCGTTGTCTTTTTTTTGTCCTAATGGCCTGATAGATATTAACGTCAAAATATTTTTTTCTATTGGATGCTGGAGACATTGAGCGGCAAGAAATGTATCCCCTATCCATTTTATGTTTTCTATAAACGCAAAGAACATTCTCGTTTTCTTTCAATACATTTTAAGGATCGACTAATTTATATATCAAATTGATTTATCTTCTTTAGTAATGCATTAAGTAAAAGGTTTTTCATTATTAATAATATACCAGTCATGTACTTACTTATATGTAGAAACTATCTTTAAACCTGATTATAGTAATAGTTGTATATAATATATAATATTATATATATATATATATATATATATATATATATATATAATATATATATATATATATATATATAAACATATAAGTTGTATCTTTATAAAGTAATACAAATGACTCATAATATCTGCCAGTCCAGAAATAGCTTCTTTTAAAAGAAAGACGCGCAATATTTGTAAGTGCAACCTTCTAATTATTATTGATATCATTTTCTTTTTCCTTCTTTCCCTTATGCCTATTCTCTTTTCTGTTTTATTTCTTCTTCACGACCGCATTTTTTCTTTCTTCTTCGTTTACAATTATAATTGTTATCTTTCATCCTTCTTCTCCAGAACTACTTTCTGTATCAAGTATATATATATATATATATATATATATATATATATATATATATATATATATATATATATATATATAATATATATATATATGCATGCATGTGTGTTCGTGTTGCGTTTATTTTGATTTCAGAACCATGCTTATAACTAATTTGTTTAATTTTTTCCTCTACTTATTTTTATGTTCCATTATATCATACCATTTGAGACTCAGTTATAGCCATAATCATTCACCGTATTACTCGTATTACTATTATCATGTTTTAATGACACGATCTATACTACTCCATCACATACTCAAATGTATTTACCTATACCATTCAATTCTATTGAATAGACTTACTTCAATTAATGAAAATTAACATTCAAACTGTTTACCCTAGCAAAATTATCAAAGAAAACGAGAATACCAATTGAATTAATAGAAAACGTATATTTAAAGGGGATACTTTTTCTTTTCTAATTCCTGAGCAACACACGGGAAG
>NW_020869065.1:247443-257443 GCF_003789085.1 Penaeus vannamei | reverse complement strand
GAGGTAATATCAGATATCTTGATTACTCTTTTGGAAGAACAAATTCGTTACGTGCACATTTTGGTTGGGTGTGAACGAAAGGGTCAAGTGTATGAGCTGGCTTGTTACTTGAGGCTGGGAAGCATCAATCACAGAAACTGTATTACGCCAAGTTGTTTTCACAAGGGAGACTACGTGTAGGAGAGGAAACTGTGGAAACTCATCGGGCGTACTGTACCAAATAGGCAGTTCAATGAGACATTGTTGAGTCAGAATCATTTATGAAAATTGGTGAATAGGATCGGACCTAAAATGGATCCTTGAGGAACACCAAAAGGTACTTCTTGTGTTTGATGATATACAATCATTGATTCTTACTGATTGGGTCCTTGCATCTAATAATTTTAAACCAAAAGGTACCAATTTTATGAATTACTAATTTGTTGAGGAGAATTTCATGGTTAACACTATCAAAAGTCTTAGAAAGGTCGCATAATGTAAGCTAATTTACCTGATTATTGTCTATTATTAAAGATCTCATCAGTAATTTGTAGTAAAGCTGTTTCAGTAGATAACTTATTTCTGAAACCATGTTGCGTTTTAGATAATAAGTTATTGGCCTCCAGGAAACTCGTTAAATTGATTTGCTATTTTTTTTCAAGAACTTTAGATAATATAGGGAGTATAAGTGATAGGGCGATAATTAGTACATCGTCTATATCCCCCGACTTGAAAACTGGTGTTACTATACATTTTTCCAAAGCGACGGAAAGACACCAGTGACCAGAGAGGTTTTAAATAATGACCGTCAGTGTGTGCAATTGCGGGTAGACTATCTCTGATAAAGCGCAAAGCAATACCGTCTGCTCCTACAGCATTTGTTTCGCGAAGGTGTTTTTTACTAAAGATTATTGTTTCTACGTCCACTGGTTGTGGTCTGAAAAAAATTAGTTTGTAAACATTGCCTCTCTGTGTTTCGTTGTAATGTAGAAGCAGTTGTTTGTTCATAAGTTAGTTTTGCAATTTTGAAAAGAAGTGATTAAAATGTTCTATGTTTTGTTAGGACCTGCACAATCACTAGTGAGCTGTTTGTTTTGAGGCACTAGTGTTTTAACAGTTTTCCATGTCTTATCAGAGTTGTTCTTATACTCAGTAAATTTATTTCTGAAATCATTTCTTTTAGCAGTTTGAATTAACATTTTGTCATTTTTCTTTTTTACTTTATAATCTACTTGAAAGGCAGCTTCATGTCTGTTACTTTTAAGAGCTTGGTGGGCTTCATTTCTATCGCAAATGGCTCTCTTGATGTCGTCATTTATCCATGGAGCAGGGGGACGTCTGACGATTCGTGTTACGTAGGGAGCCAGCGCATCGATGCTGATTTAAATAACTTCCGTGAGAATAGTTACTTGTTTGTTTACATTATTGTTTACATTATCTATCGATGGAATATTCAATAGATTCATTTCTTTAGACAGGATAAGCTCGCGGAAAGACTGAGGGTCATAGTGTTTGAAATCGCGAAAAGTTTTTATTACTGGTGGTCTCTTTGTTTTCTTTATATTTATCATCATCGTGATAAGTTCATGATCAGCAACGTGGCACGGGGTGACATCGGAATGGAGAATGAGATCTGGTCTGTTAGTTATTATTAAATCTAATAGAGAAGAGGTGTTTTCTGTAATTCGAGTAGGTTTATCTATTATTTGTTCTAATTTATTTTTCTTAATTACTTCGCTAATTTAGCATTAGATTTTGTTAAATCATCATTTAGGTCACCTAAGATGAAAAGCGGTTTCTTTTTTAAGGACATTTCTCTAAAAACCTTTTCAATGTTTCCGAGGCAGCATGGGGGTGCCTATAGACAGCGCCAATAATGAAGGAAGGAAGCATGTTGCTTTGTACGGTAACCCAGACATCTTCTACGGCAGTATTTTTAACTGCTGTAGTAGAAATCCTGTTTGACTTCAGGGTATCTCGTACATACATACACACTCCTCCTCCTCGCCCTGCATCACATCTGTAAACTTTAAAATTTGGAATATTGATGAAATTACTGACCATTTCCTGGTGGATCCATGTTTCACTTATGCATAATATGTCTATGTTTCTTCTCTCAACAAGCATTTTAATTTCTTCAAAATGCCCGAGGAGAGACTGAGCGTTTATATGCTCTATTTGTATGACTTTTTGCGATCTAGTCATTGGTAACGCTGACGGCGTTGCCTGGTCAAACATTCTGATCGCGCTTGTACTTATTTTTGTTTAGGAACACTTTAACATTGTCAGGAAAAGTATCAGAGTTTAAAAATAGCTCAGGTTTTATGTTCTTTCCTCTTACTGACACCGTAAAGCTGGTGTAGTAATCATGTGTCATCACTGTCTTATGGGCCTTGACACTTATGTTTTCAAACTTTTCGGATAGATGTTCTTCTATATCCTCTTCGTTTGTGTCTGGGTGACAACTGGTGATGTAAAGGTAGACTGTGTCAGGACGATCTGCTCCCTTTAACGGCTTTGGTGTTTGGTGTTCTCTGTCTCCTTTTCTCTGATTTCTTGACTTGACCTTGGTGTGTCAATATTTTTGTGGGTTTTTCTCGTTCGGCATAGTTGTAAATGATGACTGGTGGTGCTGCTGGAGGAGGGGGAGCAGCGGGGTGGGCGGTAGCCCCTTGCACCTGCTGCTGAGCTGTTTCCTCCCAGTGGCGGTTGGGGTCAAGATGTTCTCTTTGATTGTTACTCCTGTTGTTTTGTCTTTTTCTAAAGCTCCGTTTAGGTGTTACTTGTGTAGAAGCTTCCACTTTGGTCTTCTTTGGCGTGTTGGTTTTGGGTCTCACGGCAGGAGGGCTCTTAGTTGACTTTGGGGAGGCGGGGCGTCTGTAGGGCGGGGGTCTGCTGGCTGTGAGCGCCGGGAGGGGCACGTCGATGGCTCAGCAGAGTTGGCGGCCGGCGAGTCAGCAAGGCGCGGAGGGAGCTGGCTGGCCGCGGGCAGGGAGAGAGGGGAGGGTATTGGGAGGGGAGGATTGCTGGTCGCGGGTATGGGTATGGAGGTGTGGAGGAGGGGTTTGGGGTGGAGGTAGGGGCGTTGTGACTGGGGAGGATGTGAAGGGAAAGGTTTCATATGTGGTCTGATCACGGGTGGGGGATTGGAGTAGGGGGGGGGGATCGGCTCTTGTGTGGCCGATGCGTCCTCTGCTTGTTTTTGCCCTATTAATTTATTGATGGTCGACTGTTGTTCGGAAAACATTCCGATCAACAAGTCGATTTTGTTTTCAATCAGGTTTTGGTCCGTGAGGGAAGGCCCATTACAGGTCTGTGCTCCTTGGTCTGTACTCTTTTGAAAGAACTTTACAAAAGGAATAGAATTACCTGATTTCTTAGGTGGTGACCAGTCTGTTGGAGGAGTGTCCGTTGTAGTTGTTGCGAACACTATGTTTTGATTATCTACACACTGATCAATCATACTGTGCACAATAATGTTTGTCATCCGTTTAGTGTCCCTTGTCGTGCTCCTGGGTTTTCTGGAGTCGGATAAACTGATCACAATGTCATGGGCTTGTTCGATTTCAGCCGGTCTGTAATGCTTTTTAATTTGATCATAGATGGCCGACCGTGGCCAAGACTTTCGTAGCAACGAAACATAGAGAGAGAGAGAGATAATACTCGAATGTATATATGAATATTCAACATTTATTCTTTGTGTGTGAGCAACGAATAGAAAGGAAGTACACAGGGCGATATCATAGCCTCACTCTTTCTACTTATGACATTGGAAAGGAACTGAAAGGTCAAGTTTGATTATTTTCCCTTTTTCCCATTCATGTGTTCCTCTTGTTGATATGCAACAGCGAAGAAAGTGATGGGAAATTTTTTCTGATTATCTCTTTATGTTTGTGTCTCTGCATGTGTATATGGATATATAATTATATATATATATATATATATATATATATATATATATATATAATATAATATATATATATATATATGTGTGTGTGTGTGTGTGTGTGTGTGTGTGGTGTGTGTGTGTGTGTGTGTGTGTGTGTGTGTGTGTGTGTGTGTATGTATGTGTTTGTGTGTGTGTGTGTGTGTGTCTGTTTCTAATCTCTTTCTCTTTTGTATTAATTTTCACTTCTTTGGAAATTTATATTATGAATTGTTATTTCATTATCACGAGAAATATATTTAAACCATATCGAATTCATATTACGGAAATTAATCTCATTATCCATGTTCTACATTTCGCTGGATTGTATACACTGAGGAAATATTGTCTACTTTTATTCTGGCTTTTCCAGTATAAGAAATTGTCTTAGTTCATTTATTTGTTATATGTGACAAGTATAAGTGGGTAATTAAGTTAGCCTAAGAAAAGTGGAACAGCAGTGTCCGGAACAAGAAAACCTTTGAGATATTTCTTATTTTATTAGAAAAGAAACAATAATTATATAATACTATATATATGTGTACGCTAACCATAAAATCATATATATGTTTATTAAGGTACATGTATCATAATCATCATAAGCATGACTACCATTTTTTAAAGATTATTCACATAAAATACGCATATTTTTGGCACATGGCATAATATCATATTCGCTCCTGATATGCAGTGTTGATGCAAACGCTTCGTTAAGATATATACGTAATGCCGAACCACATTTAGCACACCATCAAATAAATTTCATATACACATAATGCAATCATATCATTCTAGACTAGTCGACGGTAATGCTAATACTTAGTAATTCAGTAATAGGAACGCAGGCAACTGTCTTTGGTAGGAATTAGGAGCTATTCAATATTCGAATTCTGGTATTAACATTACAAATCATACCGAACGGATGAACAGTGATAATCCATGCTATGTGGCGTGAAGGAACTTGCGTGAGACGAAGGAAGGGACACGGACCAGTGGTAGGTACTGGTGGACGTCTTTTCTGTGTTCCTGGACCAGTGTTTTGGATGATTCGGACAAGGCGACGCTGGCACTAACAAGGTCGTTGTGGCGTAGGGTTCAGTGTTCTCGTTGGGCTTCTGGAACCTCGGCTCTGCGTACTCGTTCACGCGCTCATGGTATCTCAGCAGCGGGGAAGACGAGGCACTCGAAAACTGGCTCTTGCTGGGTGCTAAAATCATGTTCTCGCTGTATGTGCTTGCCGACTCGGGGAGCCGGGACGAGAAGAGACATTCTGGGACTTGGTACAGCAGGGAAGACTTCGGTGCAGTTGAAGTCACCGGCTTATCATTTAGTTTTCGGACGTACAACAGGGTTGCTAGTGACATCAGCAGTACGATGGGTGTTATGATATGAAGAACTATCAACCACTGGGGTCTTTCTGGCGCGTGAAAATCGGTGCTTGCGATGTCGCTTTCCTCGCGTGGTTGAGAGTCGACTTGCGAAGGTCCAATATCCACCAACAAGGGCGCGGTGAAGGGACCGGGACCTGCTTTTGTTACGGCAGATACGCGGATAGTGTACAACTGACCAGGGACTAAGCCAATAGCGTCTAACCACGGATTAACCACGGTTTCTGACGTATAAGTAGTGTTGTGACTGATGATGACCTGGTAACCAACGATCTCTCCTCTGGCTTTTTCCGGCTCCAACGTCGACCACGTGATAAGTACAGATCCTTCCTCGAGTGGCGTAACGCGTACGTCAGTGGGAGCGACTGATGGTGCTGTGGAAGATAAAGTTGATAATTAATAGGTATACAGAGTACATAGACCGAATGAAGGTTTGACTTACGACAGTGATATTTCATTCGGGGGAATAGTACCTAAATAAGATATAAGGACACAGTAATTGTATACATTTTGTATAAAACGTAAATAAACGAAGGCGTACTCACCATCTTGTGGAGTCTGCAGTGAATATGAATTAGATGGTGTGCCTTCGACGCTGCGCCAGAAGGGGACGAGGAAAAAGGTGTAAGGAGTATTGGCCTGTAGACCGTGCACAGGGTGAGAAGTCGATGAACCAAGCACAGTGACCACCTGCACGACGCCCGAGTCACTGATGGCGTAAACCAGCACGCCCTCGACGGCCTCGTCCGCCAATGCCAGGAACTTCCAGCTGAGAAGGACACTGTCGGGGGCGGTGGCTGTGGCGTCGGTGAGCGTGACGGCGGGGCGCGAGAGGCGGCGGCGGACGTGACGGACCTCGTCCTCCGTGAGACTCGGGTCGCGGGGAGAGCGGGTCGTGACCGGGTCGGACCAGGGACTCGGGAACGACGCCCCTCGCGAGTCGACGGCACGGACCAGGAAGGTGTAGGTGTGGCCAGGCGTCAGCCCGCCCACCACGCACGACTCCTGCGAGATGAGGGCGTCCGCCACCCGCCACTCCTCCCAGCCCTGGCGCCAGAACTCCACCGTGTACGTCTGGTCGGACCCTCCGCCCATCTGGGAGTTGGGCAGCCAGCTCAGGTGCACAGCGGTCTGGTTGACGGCCATGAGGCGCGGCTTGGACGGCGGCGCCGGCAGCAGGAAGGGGCGGTATTCTTCGGCTGCTTCTACTACTTGTAATACTGCTGATCTCTTTATGGAACCCGTTTCAGCACTGACGTGGCACCTATAAGTTCCTGCATCACTGACACGGACGTCCCTGATTACAAGTGCACCGTTAACGAGAATAGAAACTCTGCCACTTTTACTGCCTTTGGAAAGATGCCGAATTGGGTGAGACGCTGCAGGCTGGTGCCACCACGAAACGGACGCTTGGGCTGCCTCGCTCACTGCCTCGCAAGGAAACACGACGCTCACACCGGGAGACACCTTTAGGTCCTGGGGCCCTATGCCTATGACAGGTGGAGGATATGCCTTTACAACGACCACCTCCGAGTGAGCACTGATGCCCCCACCTCTACTGACGCCCCAGCAGGAATAGGTTCCGGTTTCCAGTGTAGTGACGTCGCCGAGCAGGAGAGTCTGGCCCTGGTCGGCGACGGAGGCGTGGCCGCTGCTCTGGCCCGCGGCGAGCAGAGCTGTCCTGTCCTGGGTGGGAAGGCGCCACAGCAGGAGGGGCTTGGGGTCGCCCTCGACCTTGCACGAGAGCCTGGCGCTCTGGCCAGCCACCACCTGGACGTCCTGCGGCCGCTGAGCGAACTCGGGGGCGTCGATCACGGTGAGAGTGGCCCGGGCCGCGGCGATCCCCGCCTCGCTCTCCACCTCGCACACGTACACGCCGGAGTCAGCAGCCGCCACGTGGTCCAGCACCAGCCGTTGGTCCTCGATCATAGCGCGGCCGAGCGGCATCTTGCCGTCGAGACGCCGCCAGGTGACCGTGGGCGTGGGCGAGCCTCGGGCGCGGCACGCCAGCTCCACCACCACGCCCGACGCGACGGTCACGTTCGCCGGACGCTCCTCGAACCAGGGCGGCGCTGCGGGGGAGAGAGCTCCGTTAGGGCTGAGGACGAAGGCTTTAGGGACAAGTGGATATGCTCACAGGTATTCAACGTATCTCAGGGAACGGGAAGGCACTTACTCATGATGGTGAGCTTGGTGGGCGTGGACTCCCGGGCGCCCGCGGCGTTGCGGGCGCGACACACGTAGGAGGCCGAGTCCTCCTCGACGGCCTGACTGATGACGAGATCGCCCGCCTGAGACACGGAGATCCGACTGGAGTTGGTGACCTCGTGGGAGTCCCTGAGCCAGGTGACCTCGGGGGGCGGAGAGCCCTTGGGCGGGCGGCACGGCAGCACGACAGAGTCCCCGACGCGCGCCCTCACCACGGGGTCGGCCTGGCTCTGGAAGTCGTAGGCGAGCGTGGCCACGGTGAGGGTGGCGTTGTGGGAGCGCGTGGCGCCGTGGCTGTTGGAGGCCACGCACCAGTAGGTGCCGGCGTCGCTGTCCCTCTTGGAGGTGGCCACGCGCAGGAAGAAGAGCGAGCCCGACGGCAGCAGGACGCGGTGGGAGCGTGGGTCCTCCGCCGCCGTCGTCACCTCCTCGCCGTCGCGGTACCAGCGGATGCGGCTGGCTCCGGAGGCGGCGCAGTTGAGGGTGGCGGGGTCGTTGCGCCGCGCCGCCACGCTGCTCGGGTGCTCCTTGATCACCGGTGGGCCTGCTGTCAGAGGAAATGCAACTCGTTACATTGGTCTACAGAAACATTCAATTGAAATACCACCAATATGTGGATGTGGAATATTTTTACAGATTTATATTGTAATATCAAGTAAATGCTATGCACTATCATCCAGTCCATCCACTTTACAATACCCCATACCCCTCTTTGAAATGCTAATAACTTTCTCATATTCATAAGCATTTCGCCGCCCATCTGTTTTCGGATTAGTCGCACCTCTACGCCCGTACACCTGTTGCAGCCCATCCAATTACTGTGCCCGCCGCCGCTCGCCACCGGTTATCCTCCCCCGCGCTCAGACACAACTTCCTCCGCCGAACGCCATTAGGAAATACCTCCGCCCTCCAACCCCACAGGGCGCAGCCTCAACCCACAGGGAGAGAGCGAAGCCTCCGCAGCCGAAGACGTCTCGCAGCTGTGCGTCTCAGCCTCGGGCCCCTCTGACCAAGCCTTGGCCTCTGACCACCTATGGTTTCAATTTCTCGTGGGAGAGGTTTTCTTGTTGAGCGTGTAATACAAGATTATTGAATGCGTCTTTTTATGCAACGACTGCGGCGAATTGCTTATTCTGGTGTGCTTTACTCGCATTCTTGTGGGAAATGATCAATATTCAAATTATCTAGCAATAAAAAAGGATATCTTACTTCTCAAAAGAATCGTCATCGAACATCCGAGAACCAAGACGCGTCCATATCTAGATCCTGAAATCATCTCAGATGTTCACTCGATAAAAAGGAGAGAAAAATAAAGCCACAATATAAAAAAAGATGCTCCCGTGACGTATCGCATACCTGAGATATGGGTTTCAGGTTTCGCTCACACTGCAAAAAGAGAATGCGTTTGGGTACGAAAACGCACGTAATCTTCACAAACGAAATGAGAGTGCACTTATTTTGCGTGTCCTCTTGAGTGATAAATCTTCGTGTATTAAGTAAACAATGTAAATCGCATTTTGTCCGAGAGCTTTTGTAGTTTTATCGCTAACCGCAGCTGGAAAGGTTGGCAGAAATTGATTTATAGAAGCTGATTCTACTGAAACGATGTTTTTTTTTCTTTTTAAACCTTATAACGCATTAGACCTGTATTGTCGGGAGATGAGCGCGAAACATGGATAATAGATTTCAGAGAGTGAATCAAATAATACGCTTAATAATTTAGTGATTGCACATATATAACGTAAACTAACGTCACGAAGCCTAATCACCAGAAGCGAAAAGGGAGTATCTTGATCTTAATCAGTATGTGAAAAGGCAATAACTTTAATGACATCTCTTTCGCACTTCGTTGTTAATGACACACACCCGTTACACCTGGATGACACCTGGAGTTATTAAGTCATCCTTCCTACACCTGCTCAGTGACAAGAGACGAAAGATGATTAGCACATTATATACAGATTAGTTTCTGTCACTGATTCGTCGGTGCAGGTGTCCCGGGGAGTTATTTCATCTAGAGTTATGCTTATGTATTCCGTAAACATCACATGTTTTATCGTAATATTTTACGCTAAAGGTAGACAGTGTGTGCATTTTATATCTATAAATCTTATGATATGGAGCACAAAATAAGCAGTATTCCAGGGTCGATGTGAGGTCTATAAAGGTTTCTGTATCACAGAGAAATAAATATGTTTTCGATATTCTCCTGTTTATGAATGGAAAATCGCTATTTTCAAACCAAAATATAATATAAACTCGCACATCTTAAAACATTTCTTACTGAAAACATTATCCATTCCTTACCTTGCCTAGCCACTGCAGCGGCCAAGATGCAAGCCAGCAGAATAGTCTTCATTGTAACCGAGCGCAACCAGCCTCTTGGAATCTTCTTTTTCTCTGCGATATCCTCCCTTCAAACCTTAAGTCATACTCTCCGGCAATCGCACTGGGAGATCACGAGAGAGGCTTACACTCACAAACTCCTACACAAACACAG
>NW_020869065.1:227443-229943 GCF_003789085.1 Penaeus vannamei | reverse complement strand
TTACTATTTTTTTATCATTATTATTAGTGGTAGCAGTATTGTCATTATTATTATCATTATTATTATTATTATGATCATCATTACTATTATCAATTTTATCATTATTATTGATGTTATTCATTCTTCTTATTTTGTTATTATCTTTATTTTTTTATTATTACCATTATCATTATTATTATCATTTTATTATCATTTATCATACTTTTAATTATTATTATTATTATTATTATTATCATTATTATTATCATATTTATTATATATTATTATTATTATTATTTATATTATTATTATATCATATTATTTTATTATTATATTATTATTATTATTTTATTATTATTATTATTTATTATTATTATCATCATTATTATTATTATTATTGATCATTATTATTTTCTCTTATCATCATTATCATCATTACCATCATTATGATCAATATTCTTATTTACCCGACGGATAGAGATGATAGTGTTTGAGATGTATAACTTGATAATTCGAAGGCAAAAAAAAAAAAAAAAAAAAAAAAAAAGATAATAATAAAATGAAAAATAATAACAAGGGTGGGCAGAGATAGCACGAATCTCGTTTTTTATATCGTTCTTCATCCCTGGCCGTCGCAGGGGTGACTGCAGGAAAACAGACGGTTCGCACTCGCCCGAAAGGTCAGGGTTGGCGGCCACCCGGCGGACATCCAGCCGGTCTTGCCGACGGCCGTTCGAGTGCGGTTGAGGCTTGGCGCTGTCTGCTTCGTGCTCTCGTCATTCCTAAGATATTCATTACTTGTGTTGCATTTTTTTTATGCTTTCATAAAGTCCGGGTATGTTTGAAGTGTGGTCCTCTTTTATGCAGAATCACTGATGCACTTAAGTGAAGAATTTATTAATTGAAGATATGATAATTTTTAATCGCAATCTAAATTAATTTGGAGATATTTCTAATGTATCTTAAAAGATGAATAGATAGATAAAGATGGTGCATTAAAGAAATTAAGTTTTTGTCTCATAATCAAAAATCTAACAAAGACTAGATATTTGTTTCTTTCAAATCTCATAAAGAAGAGATAGATATGGCAAATTAGTTACTCGAAATAGTCACCTTGCTGCAGGTTTGGTGATGTTACTTAATAAAGTTACAGCATTTGAGTGTCTGGCCTGTAATAAGAACTATAATTCTTTTGATACGACTATCTTTAACTCCCATATTCCTCAAGGACAAGTGCATGTTCTCTGATAACTTTATGCTGTTAGTTTATGCGCTTATCCAAAGGGAACATTATATTCTATATCTCCCTTGACGCTACATGCAGAGTGCTTCAAGGCAGACGAGTTGCAAGATGTGTATTCATTTCCTTACTTATCCAGTGCTTGGAACTCCCACACGTTTCTTTCCTGGTTATGCAAAGTTAATCAGATCTGGATGTAATTAGAGACTGACACTAGATCTGCATTGCTCCTTGTGGTATTCTGATATTGGATTCCATGCAAAAGAAGTTGGCAAAAATCTCATCAGCAAGTGCGTGGAGGTATTTTCAGACATTCCGTTCAGGTAATTGACATGTTATATTTTATGCGACTGCTCATAAAGAGAGATTTTTAGTGGCATCAGTGAGAGGAAGAACATTTTGACAAGAACGATGGTATAACAGCAGAAACAGATCGGGACGCTTGTTATGACATTTGGTAATTATCAGGTTAGCTTTGGACTAAATGGAAGAGGAGGGTGGGTTGATTACGATGAGTTACTCATGTCAGGCGATTCAAGAAAATGACATTCTCTTGGTGATAGAGAGAGAGAGAGAGAGAGAGAGAGAGAGAGAGAGAGAGAGAGAGAGAGAGAGAGAGAGAGAGAGAGAGAGAGAGAGAGAGAGAGAGAGAGAGAGAGAGAGAGAGAGAGAGAGAGAGAGAGAGAGAGAGAGAGAGAGAGAGAGAGAGAGAGAGAGAGAGAGAGAGACAGACAGACAGACAGACAGACAGAGAGACAGAATGTGAGAGAGAAACAGAATTTAATCAAGAAACTTCTAAATCTCGGAGTTTCCGACAATATATGTTTTAGGAAATGCATAGAGAATATTACAACCTGTTAAGATTATCACACCAATATAACTACAGAGAGCATTCAGCTGAAAACGCACACTACTGATTATTTTCAGAAAGAAAAGGTTTTATGTGAACTCACGTATCCTTAAACATCAGTGATTTGCGATTCCTGCAGCTGTAATCCACTATGAGTAATTTTTATTTACCTATATTATTTTTTTCCTTTCCCCTCGAGCCCTTTGGCAACCATTGGCCGAAAGAATAGTTTATGTGCTTTGTTTTACCTGATGATATACTGTACATTTATCCTTGGGAGGCTTCTTTGCCGAAAACAAAGTGCTCATCATCCTTTGATATATGACGAAATTATAGCATTCGTATACAGATATGAAATAAAAAGAGCACTGCAATAATGCCTGATGTATGGCCGTGTGATATCCGACTGCAGAATAGACTCGTCAAGGTGC
>NW_020869065.1:221683-224183 GCF_003789085.1 Penaeus vannamei | reverse complement strand
AACAACAGGTTTCTTTATAGATAATGGTAATCATTCTAAATACCATACTAGTGCGAATAAAGCTTGTAAATCACTTTATCAGGCAATAATTCACTGGGCCGTGATGAAGACAGCAAGGATATTTTTCCTGTCAAATATATCATGTCTCAGACTGCTTAGAATTAATTACGGAGAATGAGTATCATGGTAATTATAACTTGCCAAGGCGTCTACAAAGAAAGAACATATTATGATATTTTAACTTTAAGTGCATCGTGATTAATTAAGGTATTATCATTAACAAGAGACGGTAATAAATAAGTCCATTAATAAAGTTAAGATTTATTGTTATATATGTATACATATATGCCTCACAGATATAAGCACGCACACATACGAGCGCGCGTGTACACACACATACACACACACACACACACACACACACACACACACACACACACACACACACACACACACACACACACACACACACACACACACACACACACACACACACACACACACACACACACACACACACACAGCACACACACACACACACACACACACACACACACAGAAAACACACACAACCTGTAAATCACACGCTTCCGTAAAACGAGTATCCGTATATATCGTATTTATGCAGCAAGACAAATTCTAATCAAAGTGAAGACCATAATCTTTATCTTTTCAGCGTAATTTTCTAAGAAGAAGAAGAAAAAAAAAAAAAAAAAAAAAAAAAAAAAAAAAAAAAAAAAAAAAAAAAATATATATATATATATATATATTATATATATATATATATATATATATATATATATATAATATAATATATATATATATACCAACTGAAGACGTTACGTGTTATAGGCTTTTTAAATTGCCTAAATAAAGCCTTGGCATGATGTTTTACCAAGATATTAGAATTAGTGTTAACACAACAAGGAAACTTGATATTTTCACATGACCGCGGAATCCTCAGGTTTTAATGATCTCTGGCTTTCTTTTTCTTAGAGAGAGAGACAGCCACGCACCCTTGCAAGACATGTACTCACCCAAACACCCAATCATCTCCCACACGAGTGTCCGCACACGAAAACGTGTTTCTTCATGTACATTCGCATCCACATACTCACACGAAAGATAAATCCCCTTATACGTTATCCCACACAGGCTGTGCATCGGATCACGGTTGCGTAATGGATAAAACTGAATGTAATCTGAGGCCGCGGGTTGGCATCCCCACAGGTGACCTTGTGTAACACGCGCGCGCTCCGGTTAATGACTCAAACCCGATCTCGCGGCGGGAAAAGAGGCCTTTGTCCATAAGGATTAAAGGTGCGCGTGCCTCTCAGATGTGGTAATGTCGGGGTCATCCAGCATATAGCCAGTGGCTATAAATAACACAGCGCATCAGAAGAAGGGTATATCTATAAATCTATCAATCAATCTATCTAGTATGTATATATTTATATATATATATCAATTAATATATCTCTGTCTATCTATCTATCTATCTATCTATCCTTCTATCTATTTATCTATCCTTCCATCTATGTATATGTGTGTGTGTCTCTGTCTCCCTCTCTTCTCCCCCCCCCTCTCTCTCTCTCTCTCTCTCTCTCTCTCTCTCTCTCTCTCTCTCTCTCTCTCTCTCTCTCTCTCTCTCTCTCTCTATATATATATATTATATATATATATATATATATATATATATATATATATATATATATATATATATACATATGCATACACACACACACACATACACACACACACACACACACACACACACACACACACACACACACACACACACGTATATACATATATACATATTATTTATCAATATCATACATATTTCGTGAATATATATATACAAGAAAAATAAGACTGAACAAAACATTAAACTTTTTGCCACTAATATCGATTATTGATAACTTGGCATTTTTTGTATAGAATCAGAATAAAGAATAAACATTACATTCTCTGCACGTAGTATTCATAAGGTATTTATTTGTTATTATTTTTATTACATTGCTTTAAGAAGGAATGGTACTTTTAGTTTATTATAAAGTCTACAATAACTAATTCTTCCCTTTTTCCAAAATATCAAAGCATTCCATTCAACCATAATTTCCACCGACAAAGAAAACGAAAATATTCAACAAGTATCTGATTACCTAAAAAAAAAAAAAAAAAAAAAAAAACGAAACCAGCTATAGAAAACGGGAAGTTGTCGCCCCGTACCATACGATACTCAAAGTTTTTGTTGCATAGATGGGTGACTTTACACCGTCCAGGTTCGATAACGGAAAGTGGTTTATGCTTTCTTGTCAGTGTGCAATGATTATGGGCTTACGTAAGATTTATACAGAAGCATCCAAGATAAGTATGTCCATTGGGTTCATGTAACTTCTGTATATGGTTAGCCGAATATGGCTATCCACATATTAGCGTTGCAAGTATACGTATATATAAATAAATAGATAAGTATATATATATATACATACATACA
>NW_020869065.1:189183-191683 GCF_003789085.1 Penaeus vannamei | reverse complement strand
TCCCGCGCTCCTTTGCAACAGCGAGCAGTCTCACCAACAATAATCATGCATGAAAGCGATCAGTCCGACACACTCCGGAAATACGCTTCTGTTGCAGCTTTTTTTTTTTTTTTTTTTTTTTTTTTTGGTGGGTGGGTGGGGGGGGGTAAAAATAAAAGCAAGGGATCGGTTCTTTGCTTTTGAAGTTTGCCTTTTTCAGGGTGGGAGTGGGGAGGGAGAGGAGTGGGTTGGGGTGGGGGGAGGGAGGGGGATAAGGATAGGGATAAGGGGAGAGGAATTGGTAGATAATAAATGTAAAATTGATATATAGGTAGATGGACTGAACAGGAGAGAAACATAGGTGGGAAATAGGTAGGTAGTAGGTAGATAGATAGATAGAGATAGATAGAATAGAGAGAGAGAGAGAGAGAGATACGGACAAAAAGAGGGGGTAGAGAGAGAATGAGAGGGATAAACCACGCACAACAGAACAAAAAATAGATAATGAGAGACTTCCAAAGAAAATAAAGCACGAGGTCACAGCCAGAACGCCGTAAAAATCATACCCGACACCCGGCCAATCCGCCCCCCCCCCCCATATCACCCCTACCTCACAGCCCCATTCATGAGCCCCCCCACAAGTCCCTTCCCCCCGCAACCCCCCCCCCATCACTCTTTCCCCACTCCCTCATCCATCACCCCCTTCCCCCCACAAAGTCCCCCCCTCCCCTAACAAATCCCCAACGGCCCCCCCTCCCCCGACCCCCCCCTCGCCGCCATCCGGACAGCCCCTTAAAAGGATCCGTGATAATTGCAACTTGATCTACGGCAACAATACCGTTCGCGGCGCAACAGAGGAGGCTGGGAGGCGAGAGCGACCCAGTCCGCCAGATGCCGCGGCATGCACACGCAGGGGCGGGCGGCAGAGCGATCCGTGGGCGCGAGAGGACACGAGCGAACGGACGTTTGGGGCGGCGGTAAGGCGACTCGTGGGCGTGAAAGCAAGAGGAGCGCGGGCGGATGGATAGTCGTGCGGGTGGACAGTCGGGCATGCAAGCACAAGAAGGGGTTAGACAAGGAGCTTATTCATGGGCGTGAAAAGTAGATTATTCATGGGCGTGAAAACATAACAGATAGACGATAGGGGGAGACTCGTGGGCGTGGAAGCATAAGAACGAGCAGGTGGACGGGCGGCGGGGAAACTCGAGAGCATGCAAGCAGAGGAACGAATCCCGACGATTCCCGACCCTCTCATTGCGTGGAGGCCGGCAAGCAAGCACGCGGGATGTCCGTCATGTGTTCCCGATCCCTTCATTACGGATTCGTCATCCTCGTGACTCCGAACGCCGGCCGGAAACAGCGGCGGCGAACGAGAGAGAGGAACGTGCGATTAGGGCCGTGTGCTCTGCATGCGGAGGACACTGGAGAGAGATGGACGGGCAGATTGGTAGACAGGAAAAGGGGGTGAAAGATAATAGAGAGAGTGGAAGAGTGAGCGACGGAGAGAGAGAGAGGGAGAGGGGGAGGGAGGAGGAGAGAGTGAGAGGGAGAGGGAGAGGGAGAGGGAGAGGGAGAGGGAGAAGGAGAGAGAGAGAGAGAGAGAGAGAGAGAGAGAGAGAGAGAGAGAGGAGAGAGAGAGAGAGAGAGAGAGAGAGAGAGAGACAGACGGACAGACAGACAAACATACAGAAAATAAAGGAAAAATAAAACAAAAAAAATAAAATAAGTAAATAAAAAAAACGAGGAAAAAAGGGAAAGTGGGAGTTCCAAGAGGGGGGGGGGATGCCCTCTCCCTGTTTCGCCGGAGTTACAGGAGGATTAGAGTCACTGCCCTTCTCTTCCTTGTGGCGTGCGTGGAGTGTGGAGTGGCTTAGCGTCGGCCGGAGTACCACAGTGGAGGTGGAGTGGAGTGGAGTACAATGGAGTACAGTGTTGGTGTACTCTGGCTTCCCGCCGTGCATAGGTGGCTTTCTCTTTCGCAATTTATCGTACACTGTATCTCTGCCGCTTTCATGTCTTTCAGTCTCACCCTTTTCATTTCCTATCGGTCTTTGTCCTTCTCTCAATCTCTTTCATTCTTCTCTCTCGTTTACCTCCCTCCCTTAATTCCCATCCCCCCCCCTTCGTCTCCGCTGAACCCAACTCTAACCTTTATTACCCCTTCTTCATCCATCTCCCTCTTTCCTTCTCTCCTCTGCCACTTACCTCTCTTCCTCTTTCTCTCCTTCATCTATCTCCCTCTCTTCCCTCTTCTTCAGCTAATTTCCTCTCTCCCTGATCCACCCCTCTCTCCCTTTTCTCCCTCTCTCCCCCTTCCCTTCCCCCTTCATCCCCCCAGCTAACCTCTCCTTCCCATCCCTCACTCGCCCCACGTCTACCGCGCCAACGTCTCCGCAAAGTAACAGCACCGCGTATGGTATACATTAAGCCCGTGTTAAGCTGATTACTCGCTTACACCGCCGCTGGAGGGGGATTGGGCGGCAGTGTAGAGTCGGCGATTTCATTTGTCCAATATGAAATA
>NW_020869065.1:160462-167962 GCF_003789085.1 Penaeus vannamei | reverse complement strand
CTCGCGCGAAGTACGATACCGCAGGGACGAGAGAGAATAATGTTGTGTTACTGCCGAGGTTTTATAGACCCAATGCATTCGGAATGCCGTATATAAGTTGCAGATTAGCTGTTTCTGAACAGTGGAAGAGGATCAGGGATCTTTTTAATATACAAAGTATTTAAGGATTCCAATTACCTCCATGCCATCCCGCGCTACCAAGCAGCCATCCCGCGCCACCGAGCACCATCGCGTTCGGTGTGGCCGGCTATCCCGCGCCACCAAGCAGCCATCCCGCGCCACCGAGCACCATCGCATTCGGTGTGGCCGGCCATCCCGCGCCACCGAGCACCATCGCGTCCGGTGAAGGCCGGCCATCCGCGCCACCGAGCAGCATCCCACGCCACCGAGCACCATCGCGTTCGTGTGGCCGGCCATCCCGCGCCACCGAGCACCATCGCGTTCGGTGTGGCCGGCCATCCCGCGCCACCGAGCACCATCGCGTCCGGTGAGGCCGGCCATCCCGCGCCACCGAGCAGCCATCCCACGCCATCGAGCACCATCGCGTTCGGTGTGGCCGGCCATCCCGCGCCACCGAGCACTATCGCGTTCGGTGTGGCCGGCCATCCCGCGCCACCGAGCACCATCGCGTTCGTTGTGGCCAGCCATCCCGTGCCACCGAGCACCATCGCATTCGGTGTGGCCGGCCATCCGCGCCACTGAGCACTATCGCTTCGGTGTGGCCGGCCATCCCGCACCACGAGCACCATCGCGTTCGTTGTGGCCAGCCATCCCGTGCCACGAGCACCATCGCATTCGGTTGGCCGGCCATCCCGCGCCACCGAGCACATCGCGTTCATTGTGGCAGCCATCCCGCGCCACCGAGCACTCTATTCGCGTTCGTGTGGCCGGCCATCCCGCGCACCAAGCAGCCATCCCGCGCACCGAGCACCATCGGCTCGCGGTGTGGCCGCTATCCGCGCACGAGCACCATCGCAATTCGGTGTGGCCAGCCACCCGCGCCACCAAAGCAGCCATCCCCGCGCCACCGAGCACCATCGCATTTGTGTGGCCGGCCATCCCACACCACCGAACACCATCGCGTCCGGTGTGGCCGGACATCCCGCCCACCGAGCACCATCGCATTCAGTGTGGCCAGCCATCCCGCGCCACCAAGCAGCCATCCAGCGCCACCGAGCACCATCGCATTCGGTGTGGCCGGCCATCCCGCGCCACCGAGCACTATCGCGTTCAGTGTGGCCGGCCATCCCGCGCCACCGAGCACCATCGCGTTCGGTGTGGCCGGCCATCCCGCGCCACCGAGCACCATCGCATTCAGTGTGGCCAGCCATCCCGCGCCACCAAGCAGCCATCCAGCGCCACCGACACCATCGCATTCGTGTGGACCGGCCTATCCCGCGCCACGAGCACTATCGCGTTCAGTGTGGCCGGCCATCCCGCGCCACCGAGCACCATCGCGTTCGGTGTGGCCGGCCATCCCGCGCCACCGAGCACCATCGCGTTCGGTGTGGCCGGCCATCCCGTGCCACGAGCACCATCGCGTTCGGTGTGGCCAGCCATCCCGTGCCACCAAGCAGCCATCCAGCGCCACCAGCACCATCGCATTCGGTGTGGCCGGCCATCCCGCGCCACCGAGCACTATCGCGTTCAGTGTGGCCGGCCATCCCTCGCCACCGAGCACCATCGCGTTCGGTGTGGCCGGCCATCCCGTGCCACCGAGCACCATCGCGTTCGGTGTGGCCAGCCATCCCGCCACCAAGCAGCCATCCAGCGCCACCGAGCACCATCGCATTCGGTGTGGCCGGCCATCCGCGCCACCGAGCACTATCGCGTTCAGTGTGGCCGGCCATCCCGCGCCACCGAGCACCATCGCGTTCGGTGTGGCCGGCCATCCCGCGCCACCGAGCACCATCGCGTTCGGTGTGGCCGGCCATCCCGTGCCACCGAGCACCATCGCGTTCGGTGTGGCCGGCCATCCCGCGCCACCAAGCAGCCATCCAGCGCCACCGAGCACCATCGCATTCGGTTGGCCGGCCATCCCCGCCACCGAGCACTATCGCGTTCAGTGTGGCCGGCCATCCCTCGCCACCGAGCACCATCGCGTTCGGTGTGGCCGGCCATCCCGTGCCACCGGAGCACCATCGCGTTCGGTGTGGCCAGCCATCCCGTCCACCAAGCACCATCGCATTCGGTGTGGCCGGCTATCCGCACCACGAGCACCATCGCGTTCGGTGTGGCCAGCCATCCCGTGCCACCGAGCACCATCGCATTCGGTGTGGCCAGCCATCCCGTGCCACCGAGCACCATCGCGTTCAGTGTGGGCGGCCATCCCGTGCCAACGAGCACTATCGCGTTCGGTGTGGCCGGCCATCCCGCGCCACCAAGCAGCCATCCAGCGCCACCGAGCACCATCGCATTCGGTGTGGCCGGCCATCCCGCGCCACCGAGCACTATCGCGTTCAGTGTGGCCGGCCATCCCGCGCCACCGAGCACCATCGCGTTCGGTGTGGGCGGCCATCCCGTGCCACCGAGCACCATCGCGTTCGGTGTGGCCAGCCATCCCGTGCCACCAAGCACCATCGCATTCGGTGTGGCCGGCTATCCCGCGCCACCGAGCACCATCGCGTTCGGTGTGGCCAGCCATCCCGTGCCACCGAGCACCATCGCGTTCGGTGTGGCCAGCCATCCCGTGCCACCGAGCACCACCACCGCGTTCGGTGTGGGCGGCCATCCCGTGCCAACGAGCACTATCGCGTTCGGTGTGGCCGGCCATCCCGTGCCACCGAGCACCATCGCGTTCGGTGTGGCCGGCCATCCCGTGCCACCGAGCACCATCGCGTTCGGTGTGGGCGGCCATCCCGTGCCACCGAGCCACCATCCCGTTCGGTGTGGGCCAGCCATCCCGTGCCACCGAGCACCATCGCATTCGGTGTGGCCGGCTATCCCGCGCCACCGAGCACCATCGCGTTCGGTGTGGCCAGCCATCCCGTGCCACCGAGCACCATCGCATTCGGTGTGGCCAGCCATCCCGTGCCAACGAGCACTATCGCGTTCGGTGTGGCCGGCCATCCCGCGCCAACGAGCACCATCGCGTTCGGTGTGGGCGGCCATCCTGTGCCACCGAGCACCATCGCGTTCGGTGTGGCCGGCCATCCCGTGCCACGAGCACCATCGCGTTCGGTGTGGGTGGCCATCCCGTGCCACCGAGCACCATCGCGTTCGGTGTGGGCGGCCATCCCGTGCCACCGAGCACCATCGCGTTCGGTGTGGCCAGCCATCCCGTGCCACCGAGCACTATCGCGTTCGGTGTGGCCGGCCATCCTGTGCCACCGAGCACCATCGCGTTCGGTGTGGCCGGCCATCCTGTGCCACCGAGCACCATCGCGTTCGGTGTGGGCGGCCATCCCGCACCACCAAGCAGCCATCCCGCGCCACCGAGCACCATCGCATTCGGTGTGGCCGGCCATCCCGCGCCACCGAGCACCATCGCGTTCGTTGTGGCCAGCCATCCCGCGCCACCGAGCAGCCATCCCGCGCCACCGAGCACTATCGCGTTCGGTGTGGCCGGCCATCCCGCGCCACCGAGCACCATCACGTTCGGTGTGGCCGGCCATCCCGCGCCACTGAGCACCATTGCGTTCGGTGTGACCGGCCATCCCGCGCCACTGAGCACCTTTGCGTTCGGTGTGGCCGGCCATCCCGCGCCACCGAGCACCATCGCGTTCGGTGTGGCCGGCCATCCCGCGCCACCGAGCACCATCGCGTTCGGTGTGGCCGGCCATCCCGCGCCACCGAGCAGCTATCCCGCGCCACCGAGCACCATCGCGTTCGGTGTGGCCGGCCATCCCGCGCCACCGAGCACCATCGCGTTCGGTGTGGCCGCACCACAACAGGAGAAATAGGCATTTTTCTTTTAGTACCACTTATCATCTCTTAAATTAAAATTTTCCCTACTAAAATCTGGTTTTAAGAATTGACTATACTTTCTCTCTATTTAAAGATACGTCTAAGCAAATTGTTACCTTGACATGGCAATACTTGATTCATCCGGATTTTGTGATTCTGTATTCATAAAAGTTCGCCCTCCCTACTTCACAAAGCAAAAAGACAATCAAAGGGTGTGTTTTACCCTTGTAGTGTTTAAGATAAAAAATGATAGAAAGATGAAATGTAATTAACCTTAAATTGAAATCGATATAAAAAAAATATATACCTACATTACCTGCAACTCAAATGTGCGATCTTGTACTGGAAAAGTCTCCATAGATATGGGTTCTGTAATCTCTGTATACGGACTATATTCAGAGTTGGTAATGTCATCCGGACTAGTCTGGCAATATCTAGGTATTCAGAGCTGCTGGCATCAAGGTGCTGGAGGGAGTGTGTTTGGTTGCTTGGCATGGGGTTCCAGTGGCTTGGGAGAGTGGCTTCTTGGTCTGATTCACACCTCTTCTGGTAGGAAAGGTGTGCAGGTCGACGACGTATCTCCCTCTCTTTTCCTGTATTTAAATTAATTTGCCGCATCTTCGAAAAATCTAATTTATACTTGAATTTTGAATTTGATATTTCCATGCAGGATAAGAAGTCAGATATAAATTGTTTCTCGATTTCTTCACTCGTAACAGCGCATATAAACTCTTGCTTGCCAAGACTGTCTACATCCCCATATGGAATCCAATTAGCTTGATCATCTATGAAATACCATCTATATACAGTAGCTTTGGGACTGGTAGATTCTGCTGCTGATTTAGTTGAAATTCTTCTTATTGCAAGTTTCTTCTGATCTGAACTTTTGATGGTCATTGCCTGAAAATCTGCTGTCCATGATCGAGTTCCAAAAACTGACAACAATTCTCTGGCACTGTCATTAAGCTTACTATCATTTAAGGGGCTTATTGTGACAGTGCCTTTGGAAACATCACGGTAAGCACTTTCAAGCATCTTTGACTGAAAAATGCGCAAGTTATACCAGTGTTGATTCTTTTTAGCTTGCCAGTGAAAGAGTGATTTGGCATGGAGGTAATCACAGCCTTTCTTTTCATTTCTGCACCTGTCATTAATGCTAAATAGACATATTTCTGGTATCTTAACATCCCCCAAAACATCAGTTGACCAGCATGTTTTCTTTCCTTTTTGAGGTTCATCTTCTTTTGGTCTCTCCTTGTTACTTTCCTTTTCTGTGTTCTTGGCAGGGGTGTTTTTTGTTTTACCTATTTTTTTTCTTTCTGTTGCATTGCTTTCGGTGTCTCGTAGCTTTTTTTCACCTTTGCTATTTTCAGCTGCTGCCTGTGTGTCACTTGCATTTATATTTTGTGTTTCTATATTGTCTTCCTTTGTTATTACTGCTTTCAGGGACATAATGATATCACGAGGAGACTCGTTGACAGATAGATCATGATTTTTAAGAATCCTTTTGCAATGTGGTGTTAAAATATCATGGTTGTAAGAACTGCAGAAACATTTCCCTGCACTCAAAACAAACTGTTTACATATATGCAGTTGTCCACATTTCCCCCCATATTTGCAGCTACTCTTTGAGTTATAGTAACTACAGATTTGTGGAGGCAAAATCCCCTTGCAAATTTTCTTCATAACCTGATGAAGGACACTTTTATCAATCCTGTCAAGGTACAACTTTGAAAGGACGTGGCCGTTGTGACTTGTATCCCATTTATGGCCAAAGTGACATCCAGATCCTGAAGTGCACCTATTAAATATGAAATGCTTACAGATGTGAATATCTTCGCAAGCAATTTGCGATTTACAGCCGTCATCTGATAGGTAAGCCATGCAAATACCGATTTTGGGAACAAGTTCAATCACAACTTGTTTCCCATCATTCATTGCAGAAAACAAATTTCTATTAGCCTTCACAACTTTTTCAACTGTATTTTTGTCACACTCAGCAAGCTTCCCAATGTTTTCTGCAGTAGCCCATTGGCCATTTAACAGTGCAAGGGCTTTCACTATTGAAGAAATTCTCTCTCTATTCATTCCATCTACTTCTTGGTAAGCAGGCGGTGGACTGCAACGCCCCATATTCCTCGGAATTTGATAGCGAGACGGGACATCATAGTTTGAACCATCGATATGGCCTTGTGGTGGCGCATACAATGGAGGAGTATTTCCGTAACTAATATGATGTCCAAAAGGTTGTCCAGATCCATGATACTCCTGTAGAACTTGAGGTCTCATTTCAGGTACTGGACAGTTTTGTGTGGCCAAATTAATATCTGACCGACATCCTCTTTTGTTCTGAGAAAAGAGACCAAAATTTGAAACGGTTATTTCTTTTAAGAAAGAGACAGCAAGAGCGAAACGTAAATGAAGCAAAGATCAAATATATTCCACATGAAGATGATATAAAGGTGCAGACTTTATGAAAAACAGCAAAAGAAATGTTTTAAAAATATTCTAATAGTTAAACGATAGGTATATTACAGAAAATATAAACCCACCATATTTCCACGAGGAAATTTACAGGCTTCTTCCTTCAAAGGCGGTCCTAGAAAAAAATATAAGTATATATAATATATTTGGCTATATATCTATATACATGTATTTATAAACATGCAAGTATACGTATATATAGACGTGTGTAAATGTGTGTGTTTGTGTTTGGGTGAGTCCATGGATTGGTCTAATTTTCATTCAGAATATTCATTTTATGTAACATATTGACATTAAATATTCTTTATATAATTAAAAGGTTATTTAAGTTTGAAAAGACTTTTATAAGAATTTTATAAGCCTCCCCCTTCTTCTTACACGACTGCCCTGAGGCAAGAAAAAAACAATGACGGGGATCACGCAAAGTGAGCGTGTCTTTTCACCAACAACTGTCGTACAGTACGGTGCTCACCTGCATTCTTGTGAGTCATTAAACCATTGTTAACAGCAATTTGTTTTCAAATATAAAAACTTACTAATTTAACGAAACTGAAAGGCATTCAACAAATATTTCAAAATGTATATATATAAACATATTCATATATATATATATATATATATATATATATATTATATATATATATATATATATATATATGTGTGTGTGTGTGTGTGTGTGTGTGTGTGTGTGTGTGTGTGTGTGTGTGTATATATTAGAGTTATATATACATAATTATATCTATCTATCTATCTATCTATCTATCTATCTATCGATCTATATATATATATATATATATATATATATATATATATATATATATATATATATATATATAATATATAATATATATTCACAAACACATACACACACACACACACACATATATACATATATATATATATATATTATATATATATATATATTATAATATATATATATATATATAATATTTATATATATATATAATATTTATATATTCATATATATATATATATATATATATATATTTATATATATTTATATATATTTATAATATATATATATAATATATATATATATATATATACATATATATATATATATACATATATATATATATATATATATAT
>NW_020869065.1:125074-148290 GCF_003789085.1 Penaeus vannamei | reverse complement strand
AGAGAGAGAGAGAGAAGAGGAAAAGAGAGAGAGAGAGAGGAAAGAGAGAGAAAGATGATGAGAGGAGAGAGAGGAGAGAGAGAGAGAGAGAGAGAAGAGAGGAGAGGACTAGAGATGACGAAGAAGAGATGAGAGAGAGAGACGAGAGAGGAAGAGACGTCGATGACACTGGACGACCGCGAGTAAAGAGGGAATACCGCCGAGGGGAAAACAAGGCAATGAGAGACGAGAGAGAGAGCGACGGGAGAAGAGATGATTGACGGAGAGAGAAGACCGAGAGAGTTGACGAGAGAGAGAAGACAGAGGGAGGAGAGATCGATCCGGGAGACGAGACACCAAGAGATGAAGAGAGAGAGAAAGTAAATAAAAGAGCAGAGGCAGACAGAGCAAGAGAGAAAGTGAGAGAGATCGAAAAGACAAACAAAGAGAGCCAATGAACAGACTGAGTTAAAAAACAAATAGAGTTATCCGTGACAAGAACTCTGAAAAAAAAAAAAAAAAAAAAACACTATAAATAGACCAGAAAACCATAAATATAGATGAGAAACATATAAGATTCAAATTCGATAATAGCGAAACAGCATAGAGAGACGAAACACAGCCAAGTGAAACAGAAAAAAGGATTACCGAAAAAGCGAAGATAACAATAAACGTTACTTTATAAAAAGAAGAAAAAATGACAAGAAAAATAATCGAGAACAGAGAAAGGAAAAGTATGAAACAAGAAGAGAAAAAGGAAAAGAAGTAGAAGAAAAAGAAAATGAAAGAGAAGAAGAAAAAGAAAATGAAAGAGGAAGAAGAAAAAGACTCGGTCGCTCATAGCCGCCGAAACACATAAAGATATAAGTATATGAAGAGCACGGAGACACCCAGTAAAATGCCGAGGAGGAGAGAGAAAGAGAAAGCTCACCTGCTCAGAAATAGGCCGAGAGGAATGAGAGAGGAGAGAGAAGAGAGAGAGAGATAGAGAGAGAGATGAGAGCCATATCTCCTACCCCTACTCACAGTGACAAGTCGAGTCCGAACGCCAACACCATATCACGTAGAGAGAGAGAGAGAGAGAAGGAGAGAGAGAGAGGAGGAGAGAGAAGAGAGAGAGAAGAGAAAAGAAAGAAAAGAAAAGAAAAAAGAAGAAAGAGAAAGAAAGAAAGAAAGAAAGAAAGAAAGAAAAGATGAGAGAATGACAAATAGATAGACAGACAGACAGACAGACAGAGAGAGAGAGAAACAGAAAGAGCTTGAAGTGAAGTTAACAAGATATGAGCTATGCCATGGAAGATGAATAATAAATGACACGAAAGGCGTGTGTGGTGCGGCGCCTCGCCTGAGCACACTCATATACACACACGGTCGCCATGTCCCACGTCACGGGGTGGGCGGGGGGGGGCGGAGGGGACTGGGGATGGGGTGTAGGGTGGGGTGGGGGTGGGTGGGAGGGGGTGCAGGGTGGGTGGGGTGGGAGGGGGAGAGGAGGGAGGGGGTGGGAGGGGTGTGGAGGAGGGTGGGAGGGGCTATGGAGGAGGGGACATGTTAAGGGGATGAGGAGGGTGTAGGGGTGTGGAGGAAGGGTGGGAGGGGTGTGGAAGAGGGGGTGTAAGGGGGTGTGAGGAGGGGGTGGGTAGGGGTTGTGGAGGGAGGGGGTGGCTTAGGTGGTTGGTAAGGGAGAGGTTGGGAGGTGGTAAGAGAAGGAGGGAGGGGAGGGAGGATGGTAGGGGTGTGGAGGGAGCGGGGGTGGTAGGGGGTGTGGAGTAGGGAGTGGTAGGGGGAAGAGGAGGGTAGGGGTGGTGGGGGTGTGGAGGGAGGGGTGTAGGAGCGGTTGGAGGGAGGGGTGGTAAGGGGAATGGAGGAAGAGGGGGTGGTAGGGTGAGGGAGGGAGGGAGAGGAGGGAGGCGAGACAATCCCTCATCCAGGGAGGGGTGGAGGGAGAGGAGGGAGGGGGTGGCGGGGGCAGTGGAGGAGGGGTGGTAGGGGGGAGAGGAGGGAGGGGCTGGTACGGGGAATGGAGGAGGCGGTGGTAGGGGGAGAAGGAGGGATGGCGGCGGTCGTAGGGGGAGAGAGGAGGGAGGGCTGATAGGGGAAGGACGGGAGGGGTGTGTGCTAGGTTAGGGGGTTGGAAAGGAGGGGGTGGCTAGGAGTGGAGGCGAGGGCGGTCGGTTAGGGGAGAGAGGGAGGAGGGAGAGGCGAAGGGGATGGTTTAGGGGTGAGAGGAGGGAGGAGAAAGGTTGCCTGAGTTGCGTGGAAGAGAGAGAGGGAGGGGGAGAAGGAGGAGGGAGGAATAGGGAAATGGAGGGGAGGGGGGTGAGAGCGTGTAAGAGAGGAGGGGAGGGGAGGGGAGAAGGAGAGGGAAGGGAGAGGGTGAGAGCGTGGGAAAGAAAAATGGAGGGGGAGAAGGGAGGGGGAAGGGAGGAGGGATAGAGGGAAGGGGGGTGAGCGTTTAAGAGAGGGAAAAGAGGGAACAAGGGGGGGTGGGGTGAGCACGTGGAAAAAAGAGGGGGAGGGACAAGCAAGCAGGGAGGGGGGAATAGGGGAAGGGGGGAGGGTCGGCGCTGGAAGAGAGTGGGAAGGAGAGCAGAAGAGAAGAGGGATAAAAGAGGGAATGGAAGAACAAAGGAAAGGAAGGGGGTGTGAGAAGCGTGGAGGAGAGGGAGAAGGCGAACCGGGAAGAGGGAGGGGAGAGAAAGAAGGAAAGAGAGTGGGGGTTGAGCACGTGGAAAAGAGGGGAGAGGGGAGGGGAGGGAGAAAGAAGGACAAAGGAGGGAGAATAAGCACGATAGAGAAGAAGAAAGAATCGAGGAAAGTTGAAGAGACAAAGAGAGAGAGAGAGAGAGAGAGAGAGAGAGAGAGAGAGAGAGAGAGAGGAGAGAGAGAGAGAGAGAGAGAGAGAGAAGAGAGAGCGAGAGCGAGAGCGAGCGAGCGAGAGAGAGAGACAGAGCGAGCGAGAAGAGAGAGACAGAGCGAGCGAGAGAGAGCGAAAGCGAGCGAGAGAGAGCGAGAGAGCGGGAGCGTGAGGAGAAGGTGCCAAGAAGGGTGCGTGGGGCTTGTGTGTGTGCGTGAGGGGGACGGGGGTCAGAAGGGGGGGGGGTAGCGCCCTCCACCTTCACCTCTGTCACTTCACCTTGCTCATAACCGCGCTCTCCACCCGACCCGCGAACAGGTGGCACAGAGCAGAGCCAGACAAACGAAGGTTCTGCACAAAGAGAGAGAGTGAGTGAGTGAGTGAGAGAGAGAGAGAGAAGAGTGAGAGAGGAGAGAGAGAGAGGAGAGAGAAGAGAGAGAGAGAGAGAGAGAGAGAAGAGAGAGAGAGAGAGAAGAGAGAGAGAGAGAGAGAGAGTGAGTGAGTTAGAGAGAGAGAGAGAGTGAGAGAGTGAGTGAGTGAGTGAGAGTGAGAGAGAGAGAGAGAGAGAGTGAGTGAGTGAGTGAGAGAGAGAGAGAGAGAGAGAGAGAGAGAGAGAGAGAGAGAGAGAGAGAGAGAGAGAGAGAGAGAGAGAGAGAGAGAGAGAGAGAAAGAGAAAAAAAAACGGAAAAAAAAAAAAACAAAAGACTAATACCTGGATATTTTCTTTCCATATCGTTGTGCAAAATTTCAGTGTATGATTGAAACAGAAAACTAGAAAAAATAGACAAGAAAAAAAAAATTAAAGACAAAAAAAGAATAAACACAAGACAGAAAAAAACGAAGATAATTACAAACAGAAAAACTTAAAGAAAAAAAAGAAATAACACAAGACACATAGAAAAAAACCCGAAGATAATTATAAAACAGAACAGAAGATACTAAAAAAAAAAAAAAATCAGCAGGATTATTTCTTCTCTTTTAATCTTGTTCTCCATTTCTCCAAAGGCCGTATTTGTTCTAGAGACAAAGGAAGCGACGACAGAACATGGCGCTGAGTAAAAGCTTTCCAATCGCAGCTTTTGTCTCGATGTTGCAAAAAATAAAACCCGAGGAAAGAACATGAATTGTGTCTCTTGAATTCGGGAGAGAAAGAGAAAAAGGTGATAATTTTACTTAGAAGAAGAAGAAGAAGGAAAATAAAGGAGATTTTGTGCTTTGTGAGGTATTGAAAGTGTGGTATTAATTTTTTTTTTTTTGTGATGGAAAAATGTTGATGTGGTTTTGAAAGGTTTAATTAAATGAAGAAAACAGAGGATTATTATATATATATTTTTTCTTGTTTTGATGTTTTATAGAAATGATTAAGAAAATGTGGAATACTTAAAAGATATGGGTTTGATAAGAGATACAGATAAGAAGAGATAAAGAACAAGAAAGACAGTGATGATAAACACGTGAAAAACAAAGAAGAAAAGAGAGAAAGAGAGAGAATAAAAAAAAACAAATACAGAAAAAAACAAATATATAGATAAACAAATATACAAAACAAAGAATCTTTCGTAGCAACAAACACAAACATTTACGTAGGAATAGGAGAAAAACAGGAGAAAAAAGAGGTAAAGAAAAACAGAGAAAAAGAGAGAGAAAAAACAGGAGAAAAGAGAGAGAGAGAGAAATACCGACAAACACAAACATTTACGTAGGAATAAGTGAAAAAAAAAAACAGGAGAAAGAGAGAGAGAGAGAAAAAAAAAAGTGAGAAAAAAACAGGAGAAAGAGAAAGAAAAAAGTGAGAAAAAAAACAGGAGAAAAGAGAGAGAGAGAAAAGAGAGAAAAAAAAGGAGAAAAAAGAAAGAGAGAGAAAAAAGAGAAGAAAAAAAAACAGGAGAAAAGAGAAAGAGAGAGAGAAAAAAACTTCCTGAAAAGAGAAGCATTTGGATGGCTCAGGTTCGTATCTTGCATGCAATTCATATCTCAACATAATGCAACAAGTTCTGGCGAGTGTGTGATAATCTCGCCTACACCCCCCCTCTCTCTCTCTCCTTCTCTCATTTTTCTCCTTCCTTCCTTTACTTCTTCCCTCTTTCTCTCCCTCTTTCCATCCCCTTCTTCCCTCCTTCTTTCCTTTTCCCTCCCTCCTTCTCTCTTTCTCTGCCTCTCCTTCCATCCTCCGTCCCTCCCCTCCCTTCCTTCCTACCAAACCAAACTAACTCACCCCCCTCTCCACACCCCCTCCTCCTCTTCCTCCTCCCCAAATAAGTACAAGTCCCCCCCACTTACCTCCCTCCCCTCCCCACCCCCTCCCCTCTCTCCCTCTCCCCCCCTCCCTCATTCTCCCCTCCCCTCCCCCTCCCCTCCTCATTCTCCCCTCCCCCCTCCCCCTCCCCTCCCCCCACCCCCTCCACTCCCTCATTCTCCCTCCCCTCCCCCTCTCCCCCCCCCACTTTTGAACGATAATTTTCTCCGCATAGCAAAGGTTTTCTGGGATCTGATAATACGTTCCATTGATCTTTTCTGGAATATCTTGAGGTGTACTTGCTTGCTGTTTGTCTTTGTATGGAGAATTTTGCTTTTTGTTACTGTTTTTTTGAATGATTATTTTCTTTTGTAATGATTATTTTCATTATCGTTATTATCGTTGTCATCGTCTTCGTTATCATCGTCTTCGTTATCATCGTCTTCGTTATCATCGTCTTCGTTATCATCGTCTTTCGTTATCATCGTCTTCGTTATCATCATCTTCGTCATTATCATTATTTACCTCATTGTTACAGTGAACATCAACTTCTTCCCTATCACTATCATCCTATCATCATCACATCATCATTAATTGTCATCATCATCCCCATCATTATCATATCATTATCATTATCACATTATCATTATCATTCATTATCCTCCTCATCATTGCATCATGATCTTCCTCCCTATTATCATCATCATTATCATTACCTTCATCATCACTGTCACTATCATCATCATCATCATTATCATCACCACAATCATAATAATGATGCCAAAACTAGTGATAATAATGATGATAATGATAATAATAATGATGATAATAGTAACGGAGTTAATGCTAATAACAATAATAATAATATTAATGATGATAACAAAGATAACAATAAAGATAATGATGATAAGAATAATAATGATAATAACAACAGTGATAATAGCATCGATAGTGAAGATAATGATAATGATGATAATAGTGATAATGATAATAATAATGACAGCAATAACAATGATAATAACAACAACAATGATAATGATAATTAAAACAACAACAACAATGATAATATTAATGATTATAGTAATGATAATGATACTACTACTAACTACAATCATTAATAAATGATACTATACTACTATGACTACTGCTCTGCTTACGACTAATAATAATAATAATGTCGTTGATGATAATGATAATAATGATAATGACATCAATAATAATAAAACCAATAATGATATTAAAACAGTAATAATGGAAATGACATTAACAATATTAGTAATAATGATAATTATACAAATATTCCTCATCTTCATTATCAGAGTAATAATGATAATTGTAATAACAATAATGATCAGAATGACAGTTAATAAAATGACAACAATAATGATGATAATGATCATGATAACAATGATAGACCAAATGATGAAAATGTTTAATAATGATAGTAATGATTACGAAAATATTAATAATGATGATGGTAATAATTATAATGATATATGGCAATAGTGATAACAATATGAGTAGTAATAACAACAATTACATCAATATTGATGATGATAGTAATGATAATGACAATAACAGGCCATTACAATGATAATGATAATGATAATTATTATAATAATGATGGCAATAATTGGTATTAATACTATGAAAATGATAGTAATAATTAATATGTATTATTATCATCATTATCATTATTATTGTTATAACATCATTATATTCATATTATCATTGCTATTATTGTTTTGTTATGATAATGATAATAATGATAATGATATGATAATTGATATAAAAAATTATAATGATGATAATTATTATCATTATTATCATAACTATTATAATCATTATCATTATTGTTATTGTAATAGTATTATCATTATCATTGCTACTATTTTCATCATTATCAATACTATTATCATCATTTTTATAGTAATTACTATGATCTTCATTATCACATTACTGTTATTATTATTATATTTAATCATTATTCATTTCATTATTTTTATTATTCTTTATTATTATTATTATTATTATTACTATTATTATTATTATTATTATTATTATTATTATTATTATTATTATTATTATTATTATTATTATTATTATTATTATTATTATTATTATTATTAATCATTATTATTGATTTACTATCATTATTATCATTATTATTGTTATTATCTTTATTATTGTTATCATTATTAATTATTATATTATTCATTATATTATTATTATTATCATTATTATTATTATTATTATTATTATTATTATTATTATTAATTATTATTATTATTATTATTATTATTATTATTATATTATTATTATTATTATTATATTATTATTATTATTATTATTATTATTATTATTATTACTATCATTACTATCATTATTATCATTATTATTGTTATTATTATTATTATTATTATTATTATTATTATCATTATTATTATTATTATTATCATTATTGTTATCATCATTATATTATCATTATATATCTTTATTATATTATTATCATTATTATCATTATTATTATTATTATTATACATTATTATTATGTTATTGTTGTTAATTATTATCATTATATTATCATTATTATCATTATTATTAATATTATCATTATTATAATTCTTATCATTTTTATTATCATTACTATTGTTATTGTTGTTGTTATTATTATTATCACTATTATTATCATTATTATTATGATTATTATCATTGTTGTTATTAGTATTAGTTTTTATTGTTATCATTATTAGCACTGCTATTATCATTATCATTACTGATGGCTTTATTACCAATATCACTCTTATCATTACTATCATTATTATCATTGTTCATTATTACTATCATCATTATTGTTTCTATCATCATCCTCATTACCATTTTTGTTGTCATCACTTTATTATTAATATCATTACTATCATCATCATCATTATTAATATCATTAGTATCATACTTATCATTATCATTAATATTATCTTTATCATTATTACTTATATTCTTATTCTTATCCTTATCATCATCATTATTATTATTTTTCTCATTATAATTACCTTCATTATTATTATAATCATCATCATTCCTTTTATCTTTTTAATCATTGTATTACTATTATTATCATTATCATCATTATTATTGTTATTATGATTATTGTTATTATTATTATTATTATCATTACTACCATTGTTATTATAATTATTGTTAACATCATTATTATGATTATTGTTATCATCATTACTTTAATTACTATCATTATTATATCATCATTATCATCATTATCATTAGTAGTAGTATTGTTATCGTCATTATAACCATTATTAGTATCATTATAGTTCTTATTATTACTACTATCCTCATTTCTATTTATCATCATCATCGTTATTATTATCTCTGTTACTTATATCACTTTCATTATTATCATCAGTATCATCATCATCATCATTCTTCTCATTATCACCATTATCATTATTACTATTATTATCACTATCATTATCATTGTTGTTATTATTATCATCTTTACTGTCTTTATCATATTCATTAACATTATCATTATTATTGTTACGAATAGTAATATAATGTTATTGTTATCATCCTTCCTATTATTTGCTTTGTTTGTCATTTATATATTTAAATGATAATATATATTAGTATCTTTATTGTTATGATAATAATAATAACACTAATGATTATTGTTATTATTATTATTTCTATTTTTATCACCACCCGTGTTATCACGATTATTAACATTGCATTATTTAGTATCATTAGTATTACTACTTGATAATCATTATCTTCATTATCATTATTATCATTTTTATTATTATTATCAATGGTATCATTATCGTTTTATTATTTTCATTATCATTATTATCCTTTTTATTATCATTATCAATAGTATCATTATCGTTGTTTATTATCATTATCATTATTAATTTTTTAATCACTAGTACCATTATTGTTATTATCAAAAGTGGTATTTTTATTTTCATCATTATTTTGATTTCATTATCATCCTAATTATAAAGATTATTGTATCCTGATCTTGATTTTCATTTTTGTTATCATTTCCATTGCCATTCTTCTTATTATCTTTGTTATAATTTCTACTATTATCATTATCATTATCTCCCGTGTTAGTACTTTTTATATTACTGGTATTATTTTCATTATTATCATTATTATTATTGTTATTATTATTATTATTATTATTATCATTATTGTTGTTGCTATTATATTATTATTATTATTATATTATCATTATTATTATTATTATTATTATTATTATTATTATTATTATTATTATTATTATTACCATCATCATTATCATTATTATCATTAATACTATTATTATTAATATTATCATTATCATCATTATTGTTATTGTTATTGCCATTACAATCGCTATTATTGTTATCATAACTATTATCATTACTATCATCATCATCATCATCATTTTGATATTACTAAAGAAAAACTAGAATAAGCAAATAACAATAAACTAAACAACAGAAATAAAAAAAGCGAATTCCTGTACTGTGTTAAGTGGCGTGGACATGGCGAGTCGTGTTGCAATGCAGGTAAAATATTATTGCGTTTGTTTACTGTGTCTGTTTACTGCGAAGGAAGGAAGGAAGGAAGGAAGGAAGGGAGGGGGAGAAAGTGTGTTTGTTTTTGTTGCATTTTTGTAAATTTTTTTATGCTGTTTTTTTAGTGTTTCCTTTTTGTATTCTTTTTCGTTTATTTATCTAATTCGTTGCTTCGCTTAATTATCTTATTCATTACTTCTATTTATTTCATCCATTATTTCATTTATCTATCTTATTCATCACTTTATATCTTGCGTTTCTTCTTCATCTCCTTCTATTTCTTTCTCCCAAAGCGATTCTTCTCACATCCATAGTAAGTATTTTGAGCAGAAATACCTTTATCTGATTTCTTTTTATTTATCTACTTTATGCTATTTCATGCAACGAATTACCCGCATGGAAGGAACGGATGGGAAGGGGAAGAGGAAAATGAGAATGGAAGAAATATAGAGGAATGGAGAGGAGGAGGGAAGGGGAGAGGGAGGGGGAGAGGGAGAGGGAGAAGGAGAAAGAGAAGAAGGAAAAGGAGAAGGGGAAGGGGAAGGAGAGGGAGAGGGAGAAGGAGAAGGAGAAGGAGGAGAAGGAGAGGGAGAAGGAAAAGGAGGAAGAGAAGGTGAAGAGAGAGAGAGAGAGAGAGAGAGAGAGAGAGAGAGAGAGAGAGAGAGAGAGAGAGAGAGAGAGAGAGAGAGAGAGAGAGAGAGAGAGAGAGAGAGAGAAAGAACACGTGTATAAACCAGGATAGAGTTCTCGGCAATAGTTTGTGATAAAGATAAGAATTAAAGTAATCAATTCAACTTCATATGACTCATTTTTTCAGTGTTCTGAGTCTGGAAGCAAAACACTGGTTGAAACATTTTTCTTTTTTTTGGCGTGTAAAATTACTCATTCTTTTAATATCCATTTAAAATATGTAGACGTTTTTAATTATTTGATTCAGTATATCTAATAGTCTCACCTTTAGATATTTCAAAGCATAAAGACATAATCTAGAGAATATAAGTATCTATAACAGCGCTTCTCGACCTAATAGGTATTTAGACGACTCAGTGTAAACAACTTAGAGAAATATTACAGGAATTACAGTCGGTGGTCTAGTTATGTACTCTCCTCATTGCATAATCACTTGTGTACATTACGTAGTGTACAGGAGGTCCTCGGTTTACGACGGTCTCGACTTACGACGTTTCGTGGCTACGACGCTAGAAATCATGTACGGTATTTACAGTTTGTCTTCCATGTGTTCCTTTAGCCCTAGTTATGCTTTCATGTACGTCGTAGAAGTGTCTTGTTATGTTTTAGATCATGACTTTTAATACATCTTCAATACATGTATACATACTGCATTAGGATATGCGGGTGTCTTCGGTGCTTATGTACGTACGCACATGTACTGTATTTAAGGTGCGTTTCCGACTTACGTCAAAGTTCGGGTTACGACGCCATCGTAGGAGCGGATCGCCGTCGGAAGTCGAGGACCCCGACCCCCCCCCCCCCCCGTAAGCCACAATTTTACGAATGAAAAATGCCTTCGATGTCTTCCTTCTGTTTTCGTGTCTGGCCGGACCTGCGGGTTGCCTAGCAATGGACGCGGTCGCATGACAGCCTGGCACGAGCTCTTGTCATGAGGGCCATTGCAACGCAGGTGCCGATGTCGCTTTTTTTTATGTATTTTGTAACGAACAAACTCTTTTGCTACATGACCTTTCATCCTGGGTCGTATGTTGTGTTTGTGGCGTGTCAGGATAGGTCAACGTGTCACTCACCCCTCTCCTTACCTCCCTCTATTTAATCTCCCCCTCTTCCCCATCCCCTTCTCTCTACCTACTATCCCCCTTCTTAATCTCCCCCTCTCCCCCCTCTTCTCTCTACTACCCCCCCGCCTCTCTCCCCTCTCTCCCCCTTCTCTCTCTACCTCCCCCCTCTCTCCCCTCTCCCCCTTCTCTCTACCTACCCCCCTCTCTCCCCCTCCCTTCTCTCTACCCCCTACTTAATCTCCCCCTCTTCCCCATCCCCTTCTCTCTCTACCCCCACCCTTCTCTCTACCTACCTCTCTCCCTCCCCTTCTCTCTACCTACCCCACCCTCCCCTTCTCTTACCCCCCCCTCTCCCTCTACTTCTCTCCCCTCCCTCTCTCCCCTCTCCCCCTTCTCTCTCTACTCTACCTCCCCTCTCTCCCCTCCCCTTCTCTCTAGCCCTCTCCCCTCTTCTCCTCCTACCTCCCCCTTCTTAATCTCCCCCTCTTCCCCATCCCCTTCTCTCCACCTACTCCCCTTCTCTCTCTATCCCCCTACTTACCTATACCCCCGCCCCTCCTCTCTCCCCCTCCCCTTCTCTCTACTACCCCCCCTCTCCCCTCTCCCCACCACGCCCTGTACGACAAACAGAAAATCGTCAATAGCAGTACACACGAAATGGTAATTATCATCTTGGTCATATGTGTGGTTTCGTGAGGTCGTTGGCCAGAGTGGAGGTTAGGGGCGAGGTCAGGAGAGGTCAGGAGAGGTCAGGAGGGGTTTGTAGGGGCGGGTTGGGGGCGTGGACTAGGTAACTGGGGGGATTCTGTCCGATTTTTAAGATTTTTTATGATTTTTTTAAAAACTGAGGATCATGTATTTTTTAATATTTAAGGATCATGAAGAGGTTTGTATTTTGTAATATATGCGTATACAATGATCGAGCACTTTGGAGGATATAAATATTCACACACACATGATATCTCTCCCTATCTGTCTGTCTCCTTCTGTCTCTGTCTCTGAATCTCTCTCTCTCTCTCTCTCTCTCTCTCTCTCTCTCTCTCTCTCTCTCTCTCTCTCTCTCTCTCTCTCTCTCTCTGTATCTTTCTCTATCTGTCTGTCTGCTTCTGTCTCTGTCTCTGATTCTCTCTCTCTCTGTCTATCTATCTATATCTATCTGTCTGCTTCTGTCTCTGTCTCTGTTTCTCTCTCTCTCTGTCTATCTATCTATAACTATTTGTCTGCTTCTGTCTCTGTCTCCTGATTCTCTCTCCCTCTGTCTAACTATCTATATCTATCTGTCTGCTTCTGTCTCTGTCTGGCTGTCTCCCTCCCCCTCTCTCTGTCTGTCTGTCTGTCTCACTCACACATACAGACGTATGTACCCACTCGCATATAGCAATTTATTTTTATCTACGTATATCCATTCGTACAGACTCTCTACGCATTTGTCTATCGATCTATCCAAACAACTTAGACAACATGAAGGTATTTACCCGACGAAGACCTTCCTACCTTACGCTTCCTGGTAAAACAGAGCAAAATAATAATAAAAACACTGCATGGAATTATACCCATTATATTATTTCCCTTTTATATTAATCATCCCTTTTTTCATTCTTATATTTTCTCTTTATCACAACCATCCCTCTGCTTCCTCTCTCTTTCTTATTTGTTATTTTATCTTATTTTTCCCTTTATCACAACCATCCCTCTGCTTCCTCTCTCTTTCTTATTTATTCTTTTATCGCTATTACCCCTCTCTTTTGCTCTCTTCCTTATTTTCCCTTTTATCACAACCATCCCTATCTTATCCCCTCTTCCCTACTTCCTTATTTATCACAACCATCCCTATCTTACCACCTCTTCCCTACTTCCCCATTTATCACAACAATCCCCATCTTACCACCTCTTCCCTACATCCTCATTTATCACAACCATCCCTCTCCTATCCCCTCTCTCCCATCTACCCCCCTCACATTCACACATTTCCCCCACAAATTCGCTTTACATCCCGTTTCGTTCCACTTCCCCAACGCTGGTCACCACCAACTCGTTTCTCGAAGACCCCTTCACAAAACACCCGAAGTCGTCGCCACTTAAGCTCAATATTTGATGCTTGGAGCGACTAAGGGACAGCGGGAACGTGCTTGCTCTTTGCTATATTCATCAGCTGAGGCGATATAGCTCGTGACGTCATTCGGTTTTTACAATATTAATACGCACTCGTCGCGTATTGGTTAGTGTTCTCGGACGCGGTGGTTGGAGTGAGTCTCTCTCGGCCTTGGGTAGGATGTGTCTGAGTTTGGGTTGGTTTGTATAAAAAGGGAAAAAGGGTTTGTGGGATTTGGATGTTTTTGGGTTTGGTGGGGGGGGGGTTATAGAGGGATGGGGGTTGGGTGTCGTTTTGTAGGGGTTGGGTGGTAGGGTGTCCTGGGTATAGATTTCCTTTCGTTTCTAATATTTGTATGTTTATGTATATTTTTCTCTTTTCTGTTTCTCTGTTTTTCTTTCTTTGTTTCTGTTTTTTATATTTGTTTCTTGCTATTTCTGTCTGTCTCTCTCTCTTCTCTTCTCTCTCATTCTCTCATTCTCTCTCTCTCTCTCTCTCTCTCTCTCTCTCTCTCTCTCTCTCTCTCTCTCTCTCTCTCTCTCTCTCCCTCCTCCCTCCCTCCCTCCCTCCCTCCCTCCCTCCTCCTCCCCTCCCTCCCTCCCTCCCTCCTTCCTCTCTTCTCCCCTCCCCTCTCTCCTCCATCTCCCCCTCTCTCTCTCAATCAATTTCCCCTTTGTCTTCCTTTCTCTCCTGTCCACCTCCTTTATCACATCTACCCTTCTAAATTGTGTCACAACGAGCATACAAGAATCACCATTATGTTCCAGGAAGCATATTCTGGTATTTTTTCTTTCTAGGAACAAAATGATTTTCTATTTTTTCTATGCCTAAGGGATGGAGGTACATCTGTGAAAGTGAATTGGGAAGTTATCTGATATAAAAGAAAATATTGATTGAATGGAAGATGAAAAAGTTTGAGAGAGAGAGAGAGAGAGAGAGAGAGAGAGAGAGAGAGAGAGAGAAGAGAGAGAGAGAGAGAGAGAGAGAGAGAGAGAGAGAGAGAGATAGAGAGAAAGATAGATGGATAGATAGAGGAGTGAGGGAGGGAGAGAGAGAGAGAGAGAGAGAGAGAGAGAGAGAGAGAGAGAGAGAGAGAGAGAGAGAGAGAGAGAGAGAGAGAGAGAGAGAAGAGAGAGAGAGAGAGAGATAAAGAAAACACACACACACATACTCGTATATATGATAGGCAAAGTGACAGATAGATAGAAAGATAGATAGATGAACAAACAGACAGACAAATAGATAAATGGTAAATAGCTAAACAGAGATAAAGCGTAGAAAGGGAAGATGAATAAAACAAATCGACACATCTAAAAATAGAAAAAAATATTCAACCTCAACTCTAGATCAATCATTCCTTTCAAAATATCAAAATTCGATCCAAAATACATGACATGACATGACATGACATTTTTCCTCCTCTGTGACATCCGAGCTGAAACATTTAAGCTTAAAAGCGTCAATAAAGAAATTACTAGGAATTTAGAAGTTAAAGCTTGTTCGTGGCTATAAATTTCGTATTTTACTGCTAGGAATAAAGAATATTTTCCAAAAATTCTTGGTAGGGAAGAGTGTCAGTCGAAAAAAAAGACATGTTCACGCGATCTCCATTGATCAAAAAGTTGCCAAAAAAAAGTTGCAAAAAAAAGTTGCAAAAAAAAAGTTGCAAAAAAAAAGTTGCCAAAAAAAAAAAAAAAAAGTTGCAAAAAAAAAAAGTTGCCAAAAAAAAAGTTGTAAAAAAAAGTTGCAAAAAAAGTTGCCAAAAAAAAAAGTTGTAAAAAAAAGTTGCAAAAAAAAAGTTGCAAAAAAAAAGTATGATTGACAATGCTTTAACCCGTTCATGTTCGTCTCTATTTTTGAGGTTTTCACAAGAACGTCTATACTGTAGATCTAGACCGTTATCGGCATTTTTATCTTTATTTCATTAAGAGTTTATAATTCTAGACCATTTTCCGTTTTTGACACACGCACACACACACGCACACTCACGCACACAGACACTCAACCACACGCACACACACGCACAGACACTCACACACACGCACACACACGCACACGACAACACACACACATGCACACACACGCACAGACACTCACACACACACACACACCACACACGCACAGACACTCACACACACGCACACAACACGCAACAGACACTCACACACACGCACATACACCGCACAGACACCCTCACACACACGCACACACACGCACAGACACTCTCACATACCACCACGCTACACCCACATCCACAGGACACTTCACTCACACATCCTCTTGCCTCATCCACACATCGCTATCAGACACTTACACAACACACACACACACACGACATTATCACTCTACACACCACGGCACACACACGCATCATACACGGCATACACAAACACACAATAACAACACACAACGCACATAACTATATTACCTGTAATGTGTTATATATATTATTATAACATACATAATTACACTATTATATATCACGTCACCCTTCTCTATATATACCTATTCCCTATCTTATACCCATGATATACTATATCGCATATATATACTATATATAATTATATATTATTACTATATTATCCCTATTATCCTAGTTATATATATGACTCCTATACAATATATATATATTATATATACATACTCTTATATACCGTCTTACTAGCCATATACTTATATATATAACAACTTATAATCATTCTATAAGTATTTCATATATGTGCGCTTGTCCGGTCGTGTTGTGTGTGTCGTTACTAGATCTAAATTTCTTTATAATATTATATATCTCATCATATTCCTATATATATACACAAATACATACTACTATAATCACCCTAAATATTATAATATACATAATTCACAAATATGTATGTACTAGTATTGTTATGTATGTATGCTTATGTCACTGTAATGTATGTATGTAGTAATGTATGTATGTATGATGATCATGTATGATATATGTGCCCCCTATACAAAACTCTAGTGTAACTCCTGCCATATTGTAATGGACATAGTGTTGTGACTGCACTTTTTTCTAGGAAAAGTATTTGAAATAGAACCCAGCCCGTATGAACCATATATATTCCACGTAGAACTAGCTATACCCTTACGTATTGTCCTTTATTTATATTATTTTAATGAGATTCACAACAATTAAAAGAAAGGCGAAGCAAAGAAACAAGAAAAAAAGAGAGGAAAGAAAACAACCCACACGCCGATTATCCTACCTTGATACTCAATTCAAAGGGAACGGCCAAAAAAGGAGGATGCGTACCAAGATGATTTAGAAGCGGGGGACATAGTGAGCGAAGGTCCAGGCTGAAAAAGGTGTCGCTCGTCAGAGAAAAGTATGCGAGTACGAAGCGTAGACGCCAATGCAGGGCCACGTAAGAGGGGGTTAGGAACAGATACAAGATGTCGGGTGGACGGGATCGCGATGCCACGCGCGGATGGCCAAGCAGTAAGCAAGGAGGGCAAAACAAGGTAGAAAGAAAGTGCGGAACTAAAGCGAAGAAAAGAAGAGAACGAGAGAATAAGCCCAAAAGTTTAAGAAAAATAAGCTGAGCCCTTTATAATTAAATTTCCTAATAGATATTATTCTTGCAATTATGTCCGTGAGAGATATAAGGAGAACGACAACAAACAATATTGAAAAATAGAGGTAGAGGGAAGGGATAAGGAAGGAGAGGGAGGAAGGGGAAAGGGAGGGACGGGAGAGGGCCTGAGGGGAGCGCGGAGACAAGATGAATATATAGAGATAGAAGATAGAAATGAAAGAAGAGAGATGGGAGAGAGAGAGAGAGTATGTAGATGAGAGAGAAGATTGAGGAAGAGACCGAGAAGATGGCAGAGAGAGAGAGATAATGGACAAGTAGAGAGAGAAGAAGAGAGAGAAGAGGAGAAGAAAGAGAGAGAAGACGGAGAGAGAGATAGAGACCGATACGAGAGAGGAGAAGAGAGAAGAGTACAGAGGAACGTTGAAAACGAAGACGTACGTAGAGGAAGAAAATAGAAAAGACAACAAAGGAGAAAGTAGAGCAGACAAAGGAGAAGATGTAAATCCGAGAACGATCACGAAGAGAGAACAAAAGAAAAAAGAGAAAACGACACGAGACGAAATAGAGAGAGGAAGAGAAAGAGAGAAGAGAGAAAGCAGAAAAGAGAAATGAGTATGAGGAGAGAGCAAGAAAATAGAGAGAGAGAGTACGAGAAAGCCAGATGCAAGACAACAACAGACACAAGCACAAAAAAAAAATAAGACAGTAAGAGAGGAACAAAAAAGAGAGAATAAGAAAAACACAGACAAATAAAAGACAGACGAAACAAACAACTAACATTCCAATCCACAACCAAGGATTTTGCTCGCTATTCATGCAAACGCCCTGGAGTGGAGCGGTGTTCAACTACACACAGTAAGACGGATTTGCTGCGGTCATGGAAAATAATCGACTATCGTGCAGACAAAGCAGGCAGCCTTGGGCAGCCTGGAGTGAGGTGCCGGAATTCAAAGTGGCCCTAAAATAGGTATAAACTCCTGTACAGCCTTTTAGGGAGAGGAGATGCGCGGCAGGCGAAAGTACTCCGGCGTAGGCGAATCTTTGAGGGGAGACCGGGCAGGAGGATGGTGAGGAGGGAGGAGGAGCAGGGGAGCGAGGACGGGAAAAGAGATGGAGAGGGAGGCACGCGGAAGACGGAGGAGGAGGGAGGAGAACAAGGGCTGGGCAGTGGGCAGGAGGAAGGGAAGAGGAAGGAGGAGGGAGTCGAGGGAGCGGAGGGAGGAGGGACGGGAGGCGAGGGAGAGAAGGGAGGGAGGGAGGAGAGGGAAGAGAGAAGAGTAGAGCAGACGAGAGAAGAGATCGAAGAGAGCAGAGAGAGAAGAGAGAAGGCGAAGAAGAAAGAAAGAGAGAGAGTAGAAAATAACCAAGAGAAAGAGAAAGGAAGAAGAGAGAAAGATAAAAAGATTCAATGCCATTCAAAATCCAGAAACCACTGGAATAATCAAATCAAATAATCAAAAATCAGATAGAAAAAAAGAAAAAAGAAGATAGATGAGGACTGGAAAAGTAGGGAAAGGCATACATCACACCACACGACACACACACACACGCACACAAAACACCCTCCCCATCACACACACAAACAAACAAAACCAAAACACACCAAAATAAACTAAGCGGAAAATCAACAAGATATAGGTCCTTATTAGTTCGCTTCATCACACAGCAACTGCCAAACGAAAGGAGGAGAGACAGAGAGAATGAGAGAGAGAGAGGATGACGAAGAGATGACGAGAGAGAGAAGACGAGAGAGAGAATCGCAGAAGAAGAGAGATCGACAGGAGACAAGAGAAGGAGAGCAGAAACAGAGAGAAGAGAGACGAGATGAGAGAGAGCAAGGAGAAGAGAGAAGAGAGGAAAGAGACGAGAGGGAGAGCAGAATCGGAGAACGAGAGAGAAGAGTAGCCCAGCAGAGTAGATTGCACTTCAAACTTGCAACAAACGGGATCACGATAAAAAACAGAGAGAATAAGGAAATACTCAGATAATTGTTGTGATTTTAGGAGTGTTAATTTCTCGTTTGTTCACTTGGAGAAGATAAGATGGAGGAAGGAGGGGAGAGAGGGTGCAAGAGGGGGAATGAGCGGGGATTCGAAAACAGTGTATAGAAGGAAAGAAGGCGAAGATGAGGAATGTTCAAGGAATCTGATAAAGATGAATGAGAAATACCGAGGAAAGAAATACCCGAAGAGAGATGAAAGAAAGAAGACACCAAAGAAGAAGAAGAAGATGAGAAAAAAGATGATGAATGATATACCAGATAATGGTCATATGATCAATCGGTAAAAGACAAATCAAAGTGACAAAGAAGATTGAAAGATTGACAATGAATGAGTAGAAATTCCACAAAGAAGCGAAAAATGCCATCGAGGTGAATGAGAGTAATGAAACTACAGGCATAGATAGCCAAGAAGAAGAAGACAGAAGAGGATGATGCACCACGCATTCTATAATACCAAGAATGAAGAAAAAATGATTGGATAGAATAATAAGAGAATACTATCAATCTAGATACATGATCAAATCAATAATAACTAATGATAATGATAACAGTAAATGAATTAAATGATAATTTAAATAATACATCATAAATGACAATAAATAATAATAATATAATAAATTACACAATTAAATACCCACACAATAATAAATACCATAATAATAAAATATTACACTAAAATAAAGAAATCACAATAAATAATAATAAAAAATATATACCAACTAATAAAACAAAAATAAATAATCAGAGAATAAAACAAAATAAGACATAAATGACAAGTGAAGTAGATGTAGTATAACAAACAGTAATGAAGAACCAAGATCTTACACGGAAAAAACCAAATAAACGTAACGTAATTCCGGAAGCATTAGGTGACGAAATACGATTCACATGTATTCGACATCACGGCCACCTTACACGAGGCGAAAACACAAGTATACAAATAGACTAACATAAGACAGCATGCAAATAGATTATTGAGTACGATAGGGCAAGAACAGTCCGAGAATTGGCGGAGAACAGAGTGAAAATGTAGGGAAATGGACGTGGTCAGCCAATACGATCTATGGGGAGATAATGCAATATGGAACACAAGATGCAAGAGAGCGAAGGTGGCCACCACCACAAGAATGGATGGTGGAATTAACATAGAGGAAGAAATAGGCAACGAGATGTATTAATGATTAATAGGGTATCATGTAACGTATGGGATATAGCAGTGTACACAATTATCTGTCTTTATTATGATCTCTCCTCTCTCTCTCAATTCTCATACGTACGCATATTACTATCATATATCTATGTGTCTTTCTACTGATCTTCTTCCTTCTCTCTCTACAATACATAAATAAATATCTCCATATCAATATACTGGTAAGACAGAGAAAACACACCACACATTACATCCAAACAACACACACCAACTAACCCTTCATACGTCAACATAACACATAACAAACTTCAACAACATAACACCATCACTAACATCCCAATCACATCCCCAGACACCTATTCCCCCAGCCCCCCCAACACCTTACCCCTCCCAAATACGCACACACCTACAAACGCACACAAACACCCACACACATCCCACACACCTACCCCCCACACACGCCCGCACACATATAAAACAAACACAAATACCCACACACCTATACCCCACTGCGACACCACACCTATCATACTCAGCCCCCCCTCCCCCACTAACAATCATGTATCATTATTACCGACCCAATCACCGCATAGCACCATAAGCCGCTCCTAGCATAATATCTTCAATAACTATACAAGACACCACTAGTGACAGAACTCACACCTACTTCGCCCCGCACTAACCGCTCACTCTATTCCCCCCCTTCCGCCCCCGCCCACACAAACTCACCCGACCTTCTCGCACACTCAAACATCTTCTATCCTTCCCTCTCTCCATCTTAATTTTTCACAGAATCAATAACACTTACTACAATAGTCCCTACAAATCAACTCAATCATCAATCTCACCCCACTACCCTGCAACTCCCTCTCCCTCCGAAGCCTAACTCCCATCCACTCCTCCAACGTCACCCTACCGCCACCACCTCCCCTCGTAATCGCCCCACGCTACCTATCAACCTGCCCCTTCTCACCCGGCCCCCCTCTCCCCTCCGTTACATTCCACTCCTCCCCCTTCCCCCCCCACTCCCTCCCCTTCCCCTCTCCCTCTCCCCCCCCCTCTCCCTCCCCCTCCCGCCAACACTCCCTCCCGCCCTCGCCTTCCCCCTCCCCTCCCTCCCCGCCCACGACGCACTCCAAAACAACCCAATTACAACACCGCCTCTTTCCAGCGCACGAGGCAATTAGCGTGTAATTAGGCTCCTGGTGTGGGGGTCATTAGCATCGGCACCTTGGCTGGTATTTGCTAGGCTCGGATGAAGAGTGGTGGATGGTGAGATGAAGGACAAAGACAAAAGGGTGAAATAACGAAAGAAGTGAGATTGAAATGGAGGGAGGGAGTGAGGGAGTGAGGAGAGAGGGAGAGGGAGGGAGGGAGGGAGGGAGGGAGGGAGGGAGGGAGGGGAGGGAGGGAGGGAGGAGGAGGGAGGGAGGGAGGGAGGAGGAGGGAGGAGGAGGGAGGGAGGGAGAGGGAGGAGGGAGGCGAGAGAGGAAGAGGGAGGAGAAGAGAGAGAGAGAGAGAGAGAGAGAGAGAGAGAGAGAGAGAGGAGAGAGAAGGAGAGAGAGAGAGAGAGAAGAGGAGAGAGAGAGAGAGAGACCTAAATACTGGCTTAATTATAAGCGAAAGACAAGAAATGCAAAAACAAAAGCACTGAAAAAACAATGAAAAAACAAACAAATGAAAAAACAAAAAGTCAAGAAAACAAAAACAATACAGACAACACCCCAAAACAACAACAACAGAAAACGACAAAAAACAACTTTACACACACAAAAAAAAAAATCAACAAAAAACACAGACGAAAAACAAAAACAAAAAAAAAAATAAAACATACCTTCACAATTAGATTTCTTAAGACCACCAGCATACCGGCCAAATTTCGTGACAAGTCCTGTGACCCCAAACAATATATCAACCCAGCATACCCACTTAGTATATCGAGACAAGTATACTAAATTCCTCGACGATAGTAAAAAATTATATTTCTCTTCCTGTTGACATAGAAACCGCATTCGACGAGACAACATAGGACATCGTGGAGTGATATAAAGTTTGTTAATAATGTTAGATGATATACCGTGATATAACTTACTGGCAAAGGAGAGTATGTCTGTATTATTATCTATTATGTATCATTATCTTCCAAATGTACTTTTTTTATTCATGCAATTTTTATCGCACATATTAATTTGTGTTCCCTCCCTCTCTCTCTCTCTTCTCTATTCTTGCTCTTCTCTCATGTCTTCTACTTTTTATTTCATTAATTCATTTTGTCTGTCTGTGCTGTTTGTCTGTCCCTCTCTCTCTTCATAACTCTCTCTCTCTCTCTCTCCTCTACTCTCTGCTCTCTCTACTCTCTCTCTCTCTCTCTCTCTCTCTCTCTCTCCTCTCTCATCTCTGCTCTTCTCTCTCTCTCTCTCCTTTCACTCTCCGCAACATACTGGCAAATGAGAGTATGTTTGTATGTCTGTATTATGATATGAAAAAATTATTAAAATAGATATCATAGATATATACGATGGTATATATATGAAATATACCTACGTATATAGATATGAACAAATATAACATTATAGATACGAACAAATATACATCTAATAGATATGAAACATAATACAAATATAAAATAGATAATGAACAAATATCACACGTATATAGATATGAAAACAAATATACATATATAGATAAAATAAATGACGAACAAATTATACGTATATAGTATGAACAAATATTACATCTCTATAGATATGAACAAATACATATTATAATATGAACAAATTGTAACTATATTATAGTATATGCATATATAGATATACGAATATACATACAAATTGATATATAGATATCAATATACAGATATACACATGCAAATTGATAATATAAATGAATATAATATCTATATCTATCTATATCTATCTATCTATCTATCTATCTATATCTATATCTATATCTATCTATCTATCTATCTATCTATCTATCTATCTATCTATCTATCTATCTATCTAA
>NW_020869065.1:112574-120074 GCF_003789085.1 Penaeus vannamei | reverse complement strand
AGAGAGTGAGAGACACATATCGATTTGGGCGAAAAACCCTGATAGGGATTTTTTCAATGGTCTTCGTTCGATTTTTTTCCCCTTCTTTTCCCCCCTATTCTCTCTCTCTTTCTTTCTCTTTTGTCTCGCTAGCAGATAGAAAACAATGTATGAAGGAATGCCGTGATTACTGTTATATACAAACGGGGGGGAGGGAGGGGGGAATAGACCGGTGTAGTACAATAAAATTTCTTGTTTTTGTTGTTGTTAATTGATGCCGTATATATCACTCTAGTATATATTTTTAGTAAGTATTAGCACTGGCAAGAATTCCACTCCGATGTCCCTCCCAAAAAGAAAAAAAATATACTGTATATAAAGTATATTAGACCTACTCGGCTTCCTACCTCAGGCCTTCACCCATAGGCATTTATTGAGATGAGGAGAGGAGAGAGAGAGAAGATGATGGGATTTAGAAATCTCTTGAGGGAATTGGAGAATGGGGCGAAGAATAAGAAGGGAGATGGGACGCCGAGGCGGGGATGGAAAGAGGGAGAGGTGATAGAGCCGCGATGAAGAGGATAGAGAGAGGAGAGTTGGAAAGCTGACGACGGCGACTGAGAACGACGCGGAAAAGGTCAGACGGCAAGAAGAAGCGCGAAGAGAACAGCAAAACGAGAAGACACAAGCCAAAAAGGAAAAACGAGAAGAGAGAGATTCCGACACCTAGGGGGAGAGAGAGACCACTGTATCTCTGAGCCGTACCATCGCACCCCCTTTCGAGTCCAGCCAGACGATAGATGATCTGACCGACGATTGACGCACTGAGAGAGAGCAGAGAGAGCAGAGCCATGAGAGAGACACTGTACGTGAGGCGGGCATCACGTGACAAGGGAATATGGAAGTTCCGTAAGAGTGGCATAAGCACCTAAGGAAGGGGTGCCAAAGGGGGAGGAGCCAAACCTTCCCTACGTCATCGCAGGGGGCGGAGCTACAGGGACATCACACAGACACTGTAATGATGTGTTATGGTGACATCAAGAGGCTGCGTGGATGTCCTGTTGTTATTCTTCTCGTGTTGCCTTTATACCTCTCTTTTTATCTCTTTATCTCTCTCTCTCTCGTCTCCGCATTTCCTCTTCCTTCTTTCTCCGCAAGATGTTGTTGTTGTTGTTGTTGTTTGTATGATAATTGCTTTCTTTTTCATGTGAGTTGTGTTGAAATGCCCGAATGTTGGTTTTATTTTTAATTTTTTGAGAAATGTATGAATATATTCTGTCATTTTTTTTTGGTTATGGTGGTGACTTTACAGTAGAATTTATTGTCTTTAGACGATTGCCTATAATTCCAGTTAGCCGATCTGTTGTTAATATGATTGTTGTTGTTGTCCGTATAATTATTATTAATATAAGAGTTCTCGTCATTCATTATATTGAGTTTATTCTCCTCTCTCATTTATAATTAATTGCCCATTATTGCATATTCCATTATTGAATTATTTAGTATTACGCTTGTTAATTAATATTTGATCTCTTAATCTATGTATGTATCCTATATATAATTATTCCATTCCCATCCTATTATGTATATATTAGGTATTATTATTTTTTGTAACATGAATTTATTATTATTAGTTATTATTACTACTTATTAGTATTAGTATTAGTATTCTAAATTCCAAGAAAAGTATTAGTTAATTCAGTATTGTATTATTAACATTGGGCATACTTTGATATCAGTATTTTGGATAATAAATATCTAATCACTACTATTGCTGTTTATATTACAGAATACCCATTATCGATTATTTATTTATGTATTATTGGTATATATTTGTCACTTACTCCTCATAATCAGTTAAGTTGAGTGCATTAAAATCATCTAGTTTAAGACCTATAATCATCCCACCTTTACCAAGCCTGATAAGTGAGTAGTAGTATATTATTTTCGAAATGGATAAGTTTATTATTAGTCTACAATTACATTAATATGAAGAATATATTATTGTTATCCATTTTTATTGTCTCTTGTTCTTTCTAGAGGTTCAGGTAAGCGTCTAAACACCGGTTTAATAAGCTAATACGAGGTCTTAAGGATCGGTAAGAAGGTTTAATGTAGGCTAGTCTGGCGTTTGTGTATTTTGGTACCCAATCGTAGTTCCTATTAAGGTGTTGCCTTATTGATATCCTTATAGATGTTATTCAATCATTATCTATCGTTAGTAGTAGATAGCTAGTTAGCGCATTATCTTATTTCTACATCATATATTTGTTATTACTTACAATCCTTTTAAATGCATGTTGCTTATTATTATTGTGTTGTCAATGCGAAATCAACCGAGAGCAACAATAGACAACAGAATACAATAAAAAAGTAATTTAAAACCATAATCTATCATTATCAAAGAGTAAATGACACTGAGGAATTAAATTTTATCGAATTCTTTCCCTTCCCCCTCCTCCCCCCCCTTTTTTTGTATTTAATCTTCTCCCCTCTTCTTGTCTCTTCCCCTTCCTCCCATTATTTTATTCCCCTTTTTTGATGGTTGTACATTTATTCTATATGCTGTTAATGTCATCCATTTGAAAGAGACTTTGTAACTCTGAATTGAGAGAAAATGATTTTTTTAGAGTAATTTTGAATGTATGTTGATGTTCGTGGAGACAGTAATAATTGTAATTGTATTATTGATTGGTAATAGTAAGATGATAGTAATAGTAATAGCAATACTAATAGTAATTGTAACGATGAGATATAATGCAATAACGATTCTTCAAATTATGATTGATATTAACCAATGATTATAGCTTACAATGATTGGAACACGCCATTAGTTTAACATTGGATATATATAATAAATATATAATATACCTATATTATATATATATCATATTATATATACTTATTTATCATAATATATTTTATGGTGTTGTTGTGTGTGTGTGTTGTTGTGTGTGTGTGTGTGTTGTGTGTGTGTGTGCGTGTGTGTGTTGTGTGTCGTATATATTATATATAGGGGTTTATTAGTTCTCCCTCCCTATTATCGTCTATACTGGTTATTAATGTGTTGATTATTTATCCGAGTTCTTGTATCATATATGATTAGGCTTTTATATAGTTTGTGTAATATAATCATATATTGCCTGTATATATATGTATATCATATACCCACACATACATCACACTACACCACCACTACACAGCACACACACACACCACCACGACACCACCCACTATTATATATTTATATATTATTTCACACATTACACACACACACAACACACGAGCGATCACACACAACCACCAACACACTACACTACAACACACCACACATATCTAACACACACACAGGATATGATAACTAATATATACTATATACTATATATTATACTATACTCACCACCTCACTCACTATACCTTCACTCACACGTACTATGATATATATTTTAAACCTTATTCCACTCTCTATATATCCACTGCAATCTACTCGATTACTTTACCATGTCCATATCATATGTTAGTACATAATATATATAATAACCTCATATTATATATAATAAATATATATATACCACCTCACAATATATGTAGTTTTTGTCTCATAATTCAATATATATGTGATTACTCTTATATATATCCTATATATATAATATATATATATAATATATTATACCTTTCACTACTACCTCGATGATGGCTTAACTCCACCTAGGTATAACTGAGGGTATTATTAATGTATGGTTAGTATATTATGCTGTACCGGTATCCATACTATAGGGTATTATTAGTAGGTATATAAATATATAGTAGCTTATATATATTAAACATATATATCCATCAGAGTATTCTCATATATACTTTACTTATTAACACATTTCACTGATATTTGTCTGTTTATTTATTGATGTATTTCTCTGCTGTTTCTGTTTCTTTAATATATTACAATACATATTTATCAATGCACATCATTGCAACATACCGTCAACTCTGTCAAAGAAATGTCATTAGCAATTCTCACGAAATCTGAACAACTTCAATTAATAATAGTTTGAGTTAATTGAGGCTCGAGACAGCGATACGTAGGCCTATATTAAATTGCTGAGACAGACTGACGTTATTCGTGAGTTTTGGAAGTGGATAGGCCTATATGCCAGTATTTATTGATAGGATTGTAAAGTAGGTTCATGTTCATGTATTTTCTTAAAAAATTTGTTCATATATATATTATATATATATATATATATATATATATATATATATATATATATATATATATATATATATTATATATATATTATATATATATATATAATATATTATTATATTATTTTTTTTTTTTTTTTTAGGTGGATTATTAGATGGTTTGTGTTTGTCTGTGTGTCTCTGTTTCTTTGTCTGTCTCTGTCTGTTTGTTTGATTGTTTGTGTGTCTGTTTGTCTATCTTTATCTGTTTGTCTGTCTGTCTGTCTATCTGTCTATATCGTTAGAAACTTGTTTAACTGTTTAGCTATCTCTAAAGTTACCTGTATGTCTGTTTTTATCGATAGATTGGTTGATGGATAGGCATGTAGATGGATAGATGGACAGATAGATAGATACTGATAGATAGGTTGATAAAATGAATAAAGTAGAAAGATCGATAGCCTAAATTACGTAGCAGGCAGGCATATGGATAGGCAGATGGGTAGAAAGATAAAGAGATAGACAGACAGGTTGATATATAGATAAATAGATAAACAGACAGACAGATAGATACAGATAGATAGATAGTATAGATAGATAGATAGATAGAGATAGATAGATAGATTGATAGACATATAGGTATATAGATAGATAGATAAATAGGTAGATAGACATAGTTTGGTACATATAGATATGAATATCGGTATATGATAAATTAAGATCACTAAATCCAATTGTTATGGTCATTTAAGTGCTAATGTTAATGGGCAGTATTTTATGCTAATGAGGTTTAATGTATTGTGTAGTAATTGCAATTGACCTACTAATGAGGTCAATATATCAACAAAACGTGAAATTGGAAAAGACGATGCGATAATGTGATAAGAAAGAGATAAACAGCCCAGAAATAATTTTGATAAGATAACGAGCGTAGTCCAATTTCTTTATTTTTGAGAGGGATAACGAGCGTCGTCCAATTTCTTTATTTTTGATAGGGATAACGACGTATTCCACTTTCGTAAACGAGCTCTCCAATTTTCTTTATTTTTGATAGGGATAACGAGCGAGCTTTATTTTTTGTAGGATAACGAGAGCCATCCAATTTCTTTATTTTTGAATAGGGATAACGAGCGTAGCATTTTTTTTTTGATTTTCATTCTTTTTTTTTTATTTAATAGGGGATAACAACGTGTCCATTTCTTAATTTTTGATAAGATAACGAGCGTTGTCCATTTTCTTTATTTTTAATAGGGATAACGATCGTAATCCAATTGCTTGATTTTTGATAGGGATTACGAGCGTTGTCCATTTTCTTTATTTTTAATAGGGATAACGATCGTAATCCAATTGCTTGAATTTTGATAGGGATAACGAGCGTAGTCCATTTAAAAAAAATCGTATCTGTAGCGAATGTGATGATAATATTATTCGCATAAAAACTTTTGATAAGGACGATGATAATAGAAATAAAACGATGGCAAAATAATAAATTAATACGAAAATAATTAAGGATGAGATAGTGATGATGATAAAAAGCGTAAAGATATAAAGTAAAGTATAAACATTTATTAAACGGAATTACGAAGTAGTTAGTAATAAAACAGAAAAAAATGGAAATAAAAGCAAGATAATGCAGCAATACAACAATAACAAAACAACAGTAAAAATGATAAAAAAAACAATAACAACAAAAACAACAATAACAAAAACGACAATAACAGCAAAAACAAAAACAACGATAACAACACCGACAAAGATAACAACAACAACCAACAAAAAACAAATGAACAACGATGATAACAACAGCCAAACTCCCGATAACAACAACATCAAAGCCCACTTTTATACCGCCAACGACCTCGACTGAAATACCGGTGCTTCTCTTTGTCCTTACCTTGCTCTACTTACGTGTGTTGGTTCCCGCGCTGTCTAGGCAGACAAACAGACAGACCACAAATAAAATGATGGCTGAGTTGCGTGAAAAAAAAACAGAGAGAGAGGGAGGACGGGAGATGAGAGAGAGGGAGGAATGGATGAGGGGGATGGGAGGTACGAGGGAGGCGAGGAGAGGAGAGGGAGGAGGAGGAGGGAGGCGACGTGAGAGGGAGGGAGGTGATGAGGACGAGGGAGAGAGGGAGGTGAAGGGAGAGGGAGGAGCGGGAAGGAAGGAGAGAGGGAGGTGAGGGAGCGGAGGGAGAGGGATGGGAGAGAGTGGGAGAGAGAGCGAGAGAGAGAGAGATAGAGAGAGAAGGCCGAGAGGAGAAGATAGAGGAGAAGAGAAGGAGGTGGAAGACGATGAGAGAGCTGAGAGTTAGAGAGAGCTGCTGTCTCTAGCAGACAAACAGCATACACACAAATAAAGAGACTGAGATGAAGAGAGAGACTTTAACAGAGAGACGAGAGATCGAAGAGATGACGAGACTGGTGTTAAGGAGGAACAGAGAGCAAGAGAAGAAGGAGAATAGACGAGAGAGATTTAGAAAGGAAGAGAGAGAGACGACAGAGAGAGAGAGAGAGACGAGAGAGCACTGTCATAGGCAGCACAAACAGACAGACAACAATAAAATGAATGGATGCGTGGTGTAAAAATACGACGGGGACGAGAGAGACGTGATGAGAGGAAAGAGAGAGATCGAGACGATGAGAGGGAGGGAAGGAGGGAGGTAGGGATGAGGGGAGGGAGAGTGACTAGGAAGGAGAGTCCTTTCTAGGTAAGACAATATAAAACGACAGACACAACAATGAAATCTGCGTGGTCTGGTCCTGACTGGTTTTATGAAAAAACGAGAGAGAGTCGAGTGAGAGGAGAAGAGAGAGAGAGAGATGAGAGATTGAGAGAGACTAAGAAGAGAGAGAGAGAGTAGAGTTCGCATGTTTGAATCGGTTCTGTCTAGTCTGTCGCCATTTTTTTTTTTTTTTTTTTGTTTTGTCTTGTCTGAGTGTGTGGTTATTTCTCTACGCGGTTGGATTTTGTTTTTGTTGGTTTTTATTTTATTATTATTTATTTTTTATCTAGAAAAGCTGTTTGTGTGAGGAAATACTTAGTGTGAAAGTCTGAATGGAAGCACAGTCACAGAAACCTGGACTTGAGCAGTATGAGTGTGCAAGGATGGTTACTAAACGTATGTGTTGTGTGTGTGTCTGTTAGGTGTTCCGTCTTGTCGATGCTCGTTGTACTATAGACTTTTAAGAATTTTAGAAGTTATCAGATCTAGAATTTGTTCTCACTTCTGTCTGCTCTGGGTCTGTTCTGTCTGTCTGTGCGGTCTGCTCCGGTCCATCGTCTCCTCCACGTTCTACGCTTGTGTCTCTGTCCTCTGTCCCTCTGTCTCTGGTCTG
>NW_020869065.1:91225-101225 GCF_003789085.1 Penaeus vannamei | reverse complement strand
AAACCCCCCCTCCCTCCCCCCCTCCCCCCTCCCTCCCTCCCTCCCCTCCCTCCCATCCCTCCCCTCCCTCCCCCTCCCTCCCCCTCTCTCACCCTGACACCGACGTAGACCTCGTGTATTGATCCTTCCACCCCGGCGCCATCGTGTCTCAGCCCGGCGGCGCCAAGACGAGGGAGGAAGGGAGGGAGGGAGGGGAGGGAGGGAGGGAGGGGAGGAGGAGGGAGGGAAGGAGGAGGGAGGGGAGGAAAGGAGGGAGGGAGGGAAGGAGAGGGAGGAGGGAGGAGGGAGGGGAGGGAGGGAGGGAGGGGGAGGGGAAGGGAGGAGGGAGGAGGAGAGGAGGGGGAGGAAGGAGGGGGAGGGAGGGAGGAAGGAGGGAGGGAAGGAGGAGAGGGAGGAAGGGGACGGGGAGGGGGGAATGGAGGGAGGGAGGAAGGGAGGGAAGGGAAGGAGGGAACATGGGAGGGAAGGGAGGAGGGAGGGAGGAACATGGAGGAACATGGAGGGAACATGAGAGGGGTAGAGGAGGGAAGGAGGGAGGAGAGGGAACGGAGGAAGGAGGGAGGGAAGGAAGAGGAAGGAGAAGAGATGAGGAGGGCAGGAAAGAGGGAAAATGAAAGGGAGGAACGGGAGGAGGGAGGGAGGGATTGTGAGAATGAGGTGGAGGAAAGAAAAGAGAGTGAAAGAGAGAAAAGAGGAGGGGAGGGAGGTGTGAATGAATGAAAAGGTGACGGAAGAGAAGAGGGAGGGAGGGAGGGAGGGAGAGGGAGGGAGGGAGTTTGTGAATTAATGAGGAGAAAGCAATGAGAGAAGGAGGGAAGAAGAAATGAATAAATGAATAAGAGGAGAAGGTGGTTGATAAACAGCGAGTGAAGTGCAAATGTGAGTTGAAGAGGAAAAATGTAGATATAAATAACAAAGAACTAGGAATGGAAGTCAATGGAGAATAATGGATGATGCGAGAGAGAGAGAGAGAGAGAGAGAGAGAGAGAGAGAGAGAGAGAGAGAGAGAGAGAGAGAGAGAGAGAGAGAGAGAGAGAAGAGAGAGAGAGAGAGAGAGAGAGAGAGAGAGAGAAGAAAGAGAGAAAGTGAAAGAGAAATAAAAAGAAAAAGAAAGAGAAAAAAGTGAAAGAGATAGAGAGAGATATATTCAGAGAAAGAGTTTACATCATAAACCTCCAAGTTCGAGGCTAGATTCCATTCTTCCGTTTTGGATTCCCCCCCTCTCCTCCCTCCTCTCCCTCCCTCTCCCTCCTTTCTCACGCCCTCCCTCTCTCCCAGTCTCCCATTCTCCCCCTCTCCCTCTTTCTCCTTTTTCCATTCCTCTCTATTTTTCTCCCTCCTTCCCGCCTTCCCTTCCTCTCTCCCTCCTTTCCACTCCCTCTCTCTCTTCCTCTCTCCCTCCCTCTCCTTCTTTCCCGCCCTCCCTCCTTTCCACTCCCTCCCTCTCCTACCTTCCCACTCCCTCCATCTCTTTCCTTCTCACTCCTTCATTCTCTCTCTCTCTCTCTCTCTCTCTCTCTCTCTCTCTCTCTCTCTCTCTCCTCTCTCTCTCTCTCTCTCTCTCTCTCTCTCTCTCTCTCTCTCTCCTCTCTCTCTCTCTCTCTCTTCTCTCTCTCTCTCTCCCTCCCTCTCCCTCCCTCCCTCCCTCCCTCCCTCCCTCCCTCTCCCTCCCTCCCTCCTCTCCCTCCTTCCAACTCCCTCACACACTCTCTCTCTCTCTCTGACACACACACACGCAAAACAAAAATAATTTATATATATATACTCGTACACGTATGTACTCAAGTTATAAAAATCCTGCAGCAAGTATGCCTCAGTGCATATATACATCCCATTATAAGCTATATAAACTGGAATTAATCACAAGCGGATTTATTCCCGTGTCTCTGAGTTTAATTGGAAGAGAAGAAATCATAAGAAAAATGATAATTGAGATAAAAAAAAAAAACATCGCAGATCTGGGTATTATTAAGGATAATCATTAGTATTAACATCATTAAAGGAAATGGTATCCTCATTAGACTAATGTCACCATAATCACTATAAAAAACATCACTATTTACGGTTAGCATCACCATCCATCAAATATTTTCTGTGTTTTGGCAGCCAGCGATAAAACTTTGATATTATTTTCGCTACGCTGCACCCCCTGCTTCCTCCCCCCCACCCCCTCTCCCTCGGCTTATCTCCGACTCTCTCTTCTCCATCCTAGCTCCACTATCTTTCTTTCTTTCTTTCTCTCTGTCTCTCTCTGTCTCTGTTTGTCTGTCTGTCTGTCTGTCTCTCTCTCGCTCTTTCTTTCTTCTCTACCTCTCTCCCTCCCTCTCTTTCTTCCCCTTTCTCCCTTTCCCTCCCTCCCTTCCTCACTCAGTCACTCCTCTCTCTCCCCTTCCCTCTCTCTCTCCCCTCTTCCCCACCCACCCTCCCTCCCTTCCTCCCTCCCTCCTCACTCCTCTCCTTCCTTTCCTCCCTCCCTCTCTCCCTCACTCCCTCCTCCTTCCCTTCCTCTTCCTCCTCCTCCCCTCCTTCCCTCCTCCTCCCTCCCCTCTCTCTCTTCTCCCCTCTCTCTTTCTCTAAAAACTCTTCTTCCGTTTCTCAAGAGGTTCAGTCACAGCTGAGCAGAAGCCAACGGAAATCTCATCGGGCCGAGAAAACCAAGAGAAAAAGAAAGGACAAGAAGAAAGAGGGAGTTGGGGGAGAGAGGAAGGAGAGGGACGGAGATAGGGGAGAGGGAAGAGGGAGGTAAGGAGAGGGAGGAGAGGGAGGGAGAAGGAGGGAGTTGGAGGAGAGGGAAGGAGAGGTAAGGAGAGGGGGGAGATAGGGAGAGGGGAGGAGGGAGGGAGATAGGAGAGTTGGGGGAGAGGGAAGGAGAGGGAAGGAGAGGAGGAGAGGGAAGGAGAGGAGGAGAGGGAAGGAGGGAGAGAATAGGGGAGAGGGGGAGGGAGTGGGAGAGGGGAGATAGGGGAGAGGGGGGTGATGGAGAGAGATGGAGAGAGGGGAGGAGAAGTATGAAAGTAAGGGAGATAAGGAGAGGGGGGAGAAAGAAGAAGAGTTAGGAGAAGGAGGAAAGGGAAGGAGAAAGAGAGAGAAGAGGAGAGAGGGAGGATAAGGAGGGAGAGCGAAAGAGAAGTAAGAGAGGGAGAAGGAAGAAGGAGAAGAGAAGACCAGACCAGAGAAGAGAAGAGAAAATTAAACCACTAAAGATTAAGGGAATGGGCAACCGACGAATCAGAATTAAGGATGGGAAAGGGTGGGATGAAGAGGAGAAAGGGGAGAGAACAAGAGAAACGAAAGGCAGGAGGCGGGCTGCGATAATGAAGGGGGGGAGGGAGGGAGGGAGGAGGGAGGAGGGGAGGAAGGGATGAAGAGGAGGGAGGGAAGAAAGGAAGGAAGGAGGGAAGAAGTAATGGAGATAAGGAAGAAAGGAGGAAGAGAGGAAGGGAGAGAACGTGTGTGGAAGGAATACTAAACACGGAGAAAGGAAAGCAGGGAGCGAAGGAAAAATGAGAAGGGGAGATAGAGAAATAAAAGAAGGGCGAGGGAGAGAAAGAGAGATAGAAGGATAGAGAGAGGGAATTAAATCCTTACGTGGAAGCACTATAGGAAAGAAAATAAGAAAAAAAAGATAAAGGGGAATTGAGGAAATCGAAGGGAGAAAGAGGAAAAGGGAGAAGGGGAAGGAGGAAAAGGGGGAGAAAAACTCCCTTAGACAATTTCTATGGAGATAAAGGGAGATTTTTGTAGCCTTTGTTGCTCATATTTATTGATGGCGAAGATTTAATTATATTTGGAATAAAGGGAGAGGGTGAAGGAGAGGGAGAGGGAAAGAAGGGGATAGGAGAAGAGACAGATGTGCGAGGGAGAGGGAGAGGGAGAGAGGGGGTAGGGAAGAGACAGATGTGCGAGGGAGAGGGAGAGCGTGATAAAGAGAAGGGAAGAACGAGAGGAAGAGAAAGAAGGGAGAGGGAGAGGGAGAAGAAAAGGAAGGGAAGGATTAGAGGGAGAGGGAGAGAAGATGGAGATGGAAAGAGAGAGGAAGAGGGAGAGAAGGAGGAGAAGGAGAGGGGAGAGAGGGAGAAAGAGAAAAAGGCAAAGGAGAAGGCAAATGATGGAGAAAAAGAAAAGGAAAAAGACACGAAAGAAGGAAATGAAGAAAGAAGAAAAGGACGATAAAAGAAAGAGAGAGAGAGACAAAAATAAAGCAAAAGAGAAGAGGGACGCCAGGATAAAAAAAAGAAAGAAAAAAAGAAAAAAAGAAAAATCCATATACATGAAGATACCAAAAATCCCCAACATAATAAAAGAGAAAAATATTATGATAAGAAACAAAAATAGACTGACCAACCCCTCCCCCCAAAAAAAAAAGAAAAAAAAAATCACTGCAGCACAATTATCCTCCCTCCCCCTCCCCCTCCCCCCTCCTCTACCCCCCCCCCCGAAAAAAAAAACTGACCCAAGTCTGCGTTCCATTAAGTTTTTAAAAATCTTATGGTCGCAATTCCTAGTCTATAATGCAGTTATTTCGCCCTTAACACCATTCTTAGATTAACTAAAGGAATCAACACTGGCGTACGAATATAAATTACATATTTATCTATGTATCTGCCTGTTTATAAATTTATGCGACTTTGTGTCTATTTGTTTATGCATATCTTTGTATCTTTTTATGTAATAGTATATGTATCTATTTATGAATTATCCATCCATCCGTCTGTCTGTCTATTTATCTATCTATCTATCCATCTATCCATCTATCTATCCATCTATCTATCTGTCTATCTGTCTATCTATATCTATCTATCTATCTATTTCATTGTATCTATCTGTCTGTCTATCTATTTTTTCTATTATTTATATCTACCAATATATCATCAATCAATCTATCTATCAGTCTGTCTATCTATCTAATCGCCTATCTATCATCAATCCTGTCCTATCAATCATCTATCTATCAATATCTATCTATCTATTATCTATCTCTATCTTCTATCCTATCTAATCTATCTATCTATCTATCTATCCATTCACCATCCATCCATCCATCTTCATCTATCTATCTATCTATCTATCTATCTATCTATCTATCTATCTATCTATCTATCTATCTATCTATCTATCCATTCCATCCCATCCCACATCCATCCATCTATCTATCTATCTATCTACTTATCTATCTAGCTACTATCTACCTATCTATCTACCTCTATCTATCTATCTATCTATCCATCCATCCATCCATCCATCCATCTATCTATCTATCTATCTACTTATCTATCTAGCTACCTATCTATCTATCTGAGAGAACACACAGTTATCTCTAACAATGAACACGCGGTTCTCTGCAGTCACATGACCCGACCTACGACTGCAAATGGTCGTTTCAGGTACCAGAAACACTGCTTTCATGACACCCCCACCCCCCCTCCCTCCCTCTTCACGCCCCCTTCCCCCCCCCGTGTGCAGCGATGAAGGGGGGAAGGGAAAGGGGTGAAAGGGTGGGAGGTCGGGAGAGGAGGGGAGGTGGGGGGTGGAGGGAGGGTGGTGGTGGTTGGGGGGTCCGGTGTTTACTGTGTGGGATATTTCTTTTTTCTTTTTTTTTCTCTCTTTTTCTTCTTCCTTTCTTATTTTTTTCTTTTTCCTGCACTCACTTCATCACTCTCTCCTTCTCCGCTTCTCGTCCTCCTCTCCTCCTCCTCCTCCCTCTCTTCTTCTTCTTCTTCTCTGTCCTCTCCTCTCCTCCTCCTCTTCTCTCCTCCCTCTCCTCCTCCTCCTCCCTCCTCCGTCCTCCTTCCTCCTCCTCCTCCTTCCCTCCTCCTCCCTCTTCTCCTGCTCCTCCTCCCCTCCTCTCCTCCTCTCCTCTCCTCCTCTCCTCCTCCTCCTCCTCCTCTCCTCCCCCCTCTCCTCCTCCTCTTCCTCCTCCTCCTCCTCCTCCCTCCACCACTCCTCCTCCTCCTCCTCCTCCTCCTCCTCCTCCCTCCTCCTCCTCCTCCCCTCTGTCCTCCCTCCTCCCCCTCCCCTCTCCCCTCCTCCTCCCTCCCCCTCCCTCCTCCTCCTCTCCTCCTCCCCTTTACTTCTCCTCCTCCTCCTCCTACCTCCCTCCCTTCAACCCAAACATTCTTCCAGAACATTCTCCAGTCTTTACCGATACAGAAGAATGGCAGTCACCGAGGGGAGAGGGGAGAGGGGAGGGGGGAGGGGGAGAGGGGAGAGAGGAAAAGGAGAGAGGAGTGGCAAGGGAGAGAGGGAGGTAAGGGAGAGAGAGGGAGGGCGCAAGAGGAGAAGGTAGGGAGAGATGGAAGAGAGAGGGAGTGGGAAAGTGAGGGAGGGGGCGAGAGAAGGGAAGGAGAGAGAGGAAAAGGAGAGAGGGAGTGGCAAGGGAGAGAGGGAGGTAAGGGAGAGAGAGGGAGGGCGCAGAGAAGGAGAGAGGGAGGAGGGGAAGGGAGGGAGAGATGGAAGAGAGAGTGGGAGGGGGAAGGGAGGGAGGAGGGGGAGAAGGGAGAGAGAGAGGAAAAGGGGAGAGGGAGAGGAGAAAGGAAAGAGAGAGGGAGGGCGCAAGAGAGGGAGAGGAAGAAAAAGGGAGAAATGGAAGGGGCAAAGGGGAGGAAAGAGGGCGAAGGCAGAAGTAGGGGGTAAGAGAGAGAGAGAGGGGAGAGAGGAGTGGACGGAAGAAGAAACCAAAAGAGAGAAGGAGAAAGAGGAGGAGGGAAAAGAGACACAAGAGGGGAGGGGGGGGGGGGGGGGGCAGGGAGAGCAACGGGACAAGGGGGGGTAGGGAGGAGAAGAATGATTATAGAGAATGAGAAAGCAGAATCGAGATATTTCTGAAGACGTGAGAATGGCGGATGTATTTCGGGTTTGTTATTTATATATTTTTTTTTTTTTTTTTTTTTTTTTTTTTGGTCGTATTTTCGTGACGGAGAAATTTGCTGTTTGTTGTTTGTTTGTCTATTTCTTTTTTATTGTTTGTTCTGTATGTCAGTCTGTCTCTGTCTGTCTGTCTGTCTGTCTGAAGAAGAAGAAGAAGACGAAGAAGAAGGAAAAAAAAGAAAGAAAAGAGAAGAAAAAAAAGAGAAAAAGAAAAAAAAGAAAAAAGAAAAAAAAGAAAAAAAGGAAAAAAAAAAAAAAAAGAAAAGAAAAGAAAGAAAGAAAGAAGAAAAAATAGAAATAAGTAAAAAAGAAAGAAAAGAAAGAAAAAGAAGGAGAAAAAAAAGAGAAGAGGAGCAGCAGCAGCAGCAGGAGGAACAGGAGGAGGAAGGTGCAGTTGTCAGCCAGCCGCCGCCTCCACATAGCGCCAGAAGATATAGCCTTAAAAAGCCTATTATCAAAGTTTATGTTGTGCTTCGACAGTACGCAACACTCAGATGAACCTCTAAAACGATAAAAACAGAACAATAACGATTCTTTTATTTCTTTCTGGTGATTTTTCTCTCTCTTTTCTCTTCGTTCAGTTTTCTTAGCTTTCTGTCTCTGATTTGTTGTTGTTGTTTTCTTCTTCTTCTCTTCATATTTCTTTGACCTTGCTTCTCCTTGTTTCCTGTTTTCTTTCCTTTTCTGCCTCCTGTCCTCCTCCTTTCATTCTCCTTTTTTCCCTCACCCCCTTCCTTCCTCCTATTTCCTCTATCCCTCCCTCCTTCCTCCTTTCCTCCTCCTCCCTCTTCTCCCTCCCTCCCTCCCTCCTTCCCTCCTTCCTAACCATCCTTCCTCTCCCCATCTCCTCCCTCCCTTCCACCTCTTCCACTCCTTCCCTCCATCCCTCCCTCCCTCCTCCTTCCTACCATCCTTCCTCTCCCCATCTCCCTCCCTCCCTCTCTTCCACCCTCTTCCTTCCTCTCCCCACTCACTCTCCCTCCCTCCCCCTCCACCCTTCCTCCCTCCCTCTTCCCCTTCCACCCTCTCCTCCTCTCCACCCCCCCACCCCCAAGTCCCCACAACAACACCCCAGCGTCAGCATCGTAAAGGACTTGGCACACGTTCAGCACACGACAAAGAGGAGACTAAGGGGAGACGAAGAGGAGAGCGAGGGGAGAGGGATAGGATCGAACGAAGAGGGAGAAGAGAGAAAGAGAGAGGATAGGGAGCGAGAAAGAGCGAGAGGAGAGAGAGAGAGAAGAGAGAGAGAGAGAGAGAGAGAGAGAGAGAGAGAGAGAGAGAGAGAGAGAGAGAGAGAGAGAGAGAGAGAGAGAGAGAGAAGAGAGAGAAGAGAGAGAGAGAGAGAGAGAGAGAGAGAGAGAGAGAGAGAGAGAGAGAGAGAGAGAGAGAGAGAGAGAGAGAGAGAGAGAGAGAGAGAGAGAAAGAGAGACAGACAGACAGACAGACAGACAGACAGACAGACAGAGAACAGAGACAGGCGAGAGAAGAGAGAGAGAGAGAGACAGAGACAGAGACAGAGACAGAGAGTGAGAGAAAGAAGAGACGGAGAGGAAAGTGAGAAGAGAGAGAGAGAGAGACAGAGAGAGAGCGAGAAAGAGAGAGAGAGAAGAGACGGAGAGGAAAGTGAGGAAAGTGAGAAGAGAGAGCGAGAGAGACGGAGGAAAGAGAGAGAGAGAGACAGAGAGAGAGAGAGAAAGAGAAGAGAGAAGAGACGGAGAGGAAACTGAGAGAGAACGAGAAAGAGAGAGAATGGGACGTGATCACAGAGCCATAACCGGACGGGAAGAATCCGCCATCTTTGGAGGTTGGTGAAGGGAAACCCTCCTAAAGAGATCGATAAATCTTGCTGTCTCGATCTCTCCCTTCTTGATTCTGTGTTTATGTCTTCATTTTGTTTGACTCGCTGATCCTAGTTGATATTTTTTATATTCTGGTTTGACATCTTGATCCTGGTTGTCTCTTCTTTACTTGGAAGGGATTTTTTCTTTTTATTCGGTTATTATTTGTGTATGTATATGTATTTATTTTTTTTCTTCTTCTCCTCCTCCTCCTTCCCCTACTTTCTTGTCCTCGTCGAAGCCTGGTTGCATTGTTATGCGATGATGAAACCTCCTCGGGAAACCTCAGAATCTCGGGGGTTCCTAGAAGCATTGTAGGTTTATTTTTAGTCTATTTTTTCTGCTTGTAAAGAGCTTTTACGTAATTGGTTTAGTCTCCCCTAATGACCTCGAACGGATATAGAAAACGGGCATCGGAGGAGTGAAGGTCGGTGCAGGAAGAATAGATAGAGCAAAGAAATAAAGAAAGAGGGAGACAAGAGGAAGAAATGTGATAAAAGGTGATTTAAAGAAGGAATAGAAAAAGGAGGAATATTTATTCATTCAGTTATTTACAAAGCAACAAACTCACGCGCAGGCAGGCACACACACACACACACACACACACACACACACTCACACACAACACACACACACACACACACACACACACACACACACACACACACACACACACACACACACACACACACACACACACACACACACACACACACACACACCACACACAACACACACACACACACACACACAAAAAAAACTCCAACCCAACTACAACCCTACATCTAACTCCCCCATTTTCTCTCCCCACCCCTCACCCTCAACTACAACCCCCCATTACAACCCCATCTAATTCCCCCATTTTTCTCTCCCCCCCCTCACTGCATTCACCCAACCCCCTCAACACAACCCCCATTACAACCCCACATCTAACTCCCCCATTTTTCTCCCCCCACCCCTCACCTCAAACAACCCCCCATTACAAACCCCACATCTAATTCCCCCCATTTTCTCTCCCCCACCCCCTCACTGCATTCACCCCAACCCCCTCAACACAACCCCCATTACAACCCCACATCTAACTCCCCCATTTTTCTCCCCCCACCCTCACCCCTCAACCACAACCCCCATTACAAACCCACATCTAATTCCCCCATTTTCTCTCCCCCACCCCCTCACTGCATTCACCCAACCCCCTCAACCACAACCCCCATTACAACCCACATCTAACTCCCCCCATTTTTCTCCCCCACCCCCACCCCTCAACCACAACCCCCATTTACAACCCCACA
>NW_020869065.1:81225-86225 GCF_003789085.1 Penaeus vannamei | reverse complement strand
GGAATGAGAAAAAGAGGAAAGGAGAAGAGGAAAAAGAAAAAAAACGTGTGAAATAATTAATCGAAATTAAATCATAAGAAAAAAAGAAAGAGCAAAATAAAAAAATAATATAAACAAACTAGGAAAATACACGAAAAATAGAAAGAAATGAAAGAAAGTAAAAAAAAAAAAAGTAAAAATATTATTAGAAAAAAAGTTTTACAAAAAAGTAAAAATATTTGAAAAAAAAAACGAAAGAAATTATAAAAAAAAGATAAAAAAAAGAAATATAGGAGATAGAAACTCCGTTAAAGGGTGATCTGAACGTGCCAAATGACTTATATAAAGTATTAGAACTTTATTGAGTATGGGGCCAGAGGAGGCAGTGAGATGTATGCAGATGACAGTGCCGTGTGCAGATGACAGTGCCGTGTGCCAATTCGTGCCAGTGTACAGCGAAAAGTGATTGGATTTGATTGGAGGTTGGTGGGGGGGGGGGGGGGAGGGGGGGAGGGGAGGGGAGGGGAGGGAGGGGGTAAGAGGAGGGGGAGGGAGAGGGGAGGGGGGGGGGGAGGGGGAGGGAGAGGGAGAGAGAGATGGGGGAAGAGGGGGGGAGGAGAAGGAGGAGGGAGGAGGGGGGAGGGGGAAAGAGGAAAGGGATAGGGGGTGGGGGGAGGAAAAGGGGAGGGAAGAGGAGGGAAGAGGAGGTGGAGAAGAGATGGGAAGAGAAGGATTAAAAGGGTGAAGGAGGGGATGGAGGGAGTTGGGAAGGGAGGGAGGTGAAAGGGAGTTCTGTCAGGGAAGAGTGTGAGGGAAAGGGTGAAGGGAGAGACAGAGGAAGGATGGATTATGAGTGTGTGAGAAAGGGAGAAGATAGAGGGGGTAAAAAGGAGGGGGAGAGGAAGGAGGGAAGGAAGGAGAGAGGGAGGAAGGAAGAGAGGGAGTAAGGGAGGGAGGGTGGGAGAGGAAGGTGGAAGGGAGAGAGAAAAGAGGGAGAAGGGAGAATGAGGAGGGAAGGAAGAAAGGAGGGAGTGAGGGAGAAGGAAGGGGAGGGAGGATGGAGGGAGGAGGAGGGAGGGGAGGGAGAAGGAAGAGAGGGGAGGGAAAGGAGGAAAGGAGGAGGGAGGGAAAGAAAGGGGAGAGGTCGTTTGCAGAGTAAGGATATATATGAGATAATGGAGGGAGGAAGAGGGAAAATTGATAATTAGAGCTGAAAATAGTAAGTAGAAAAGTAGAAGAGTAGATATATATGTAGATAGGGAGGATAATAGAAAAATAAATAAAGAAGATAAACAAGCGGGAAAATAAGCAATAGACACCGATAAACATATATAAATAGAACAAAACAAACAAACAAACAAAATAAAAAAGTAGACAGGAAAAAAATAGTAGATAAAGAAACTAAAGTAGATTTATAAGTATAAAAAAAGGCAAGTAGGATACACAATCATGTAAGTAGGTTTCATTGCCAGGTAGATAGACCTTAGAAAGCTCTCTGGAGAAAAAAAAATAAATTAATGTACTTGTAGCCAAAACAGATAAGCAGATAAAGCAGACATAGGGATAGGTAAGACAGACACATCGTCAGAGATAGACAGACAGGCAAGTCAATTGACAGACAGACTAAGAAAAAAATAAGTTAAACGCTACAAATTAATGATAACAAAAAAGACAACGATGTATATGAATCAATAAAAAAACAACAAACAAACTTATCAAGATTAGATTTTTGAAAAAAAACATAAACAAGTAAAACACTATACAAATTGATAATTACAAAAAAAGTCAACGCTATACATAAACCAATTAAAAAGACAATAACAAACAAACTTATTAAAATTAAAAAAAAAAAACAAGTAAGACACTATACAAATTAATAATAACAAAAAAAGTCAACGCTATATATAAATCAATAAAAAAAACAATAACAAACAAACTTATCAAGATTAGATTTCGTAAAAAAAAAGATAAACAAGTAACACACCATATAAACTAATAATTACAAAAAAATCAACGCTATAAATTAACAATCAATATAAAAAAAAAACTTATCAAGATTAAAATTAATTTCGAAAAAGCACACAGGAAAAAAAAAAAAAAAAAAAAAAAAAAAATTGAACCGTCCCCATCAACTGAGGCGGAGACTCGAGTCCAAAACAGCCTTAATCGTATTGAAAAAACGACGTGGCAATAACACCCCCAATTTATGGGCTGCTGTTCTTGAAGTGTGGGTCGTGTTTTTGTTTCTTTGTCTGTCTGTCTGTCGTTATCTTTGTCTGTCTGTCTGTCTTTGTCTGTATCTTTGTCTGTCTGTATCTTTGTCTGTCTGTCTGTCTTTGTCTGTATCTTTGTCTGTCTGTCTGTCTTTGTCTGTATCTTTGTCTGTCTGTCTGTCTTTGTCTGTATCTTTGTCTGTGTCTTTTTCTGTATCTTTGTTGTCTATCTGTCTTTGTCTGTAGCTTTGTCTATCTGTTCTGTCTTAGGTCTTTCTCTTCTGTGTCTTTGTCTTTTTTCTCTGTCTCTGTCTGTTATGTCTGTCTTCTGTCTGTGTCTTATTCTCTGTCTGTGTCTGTTTTTCTGTTTTTTTTTCTCTGTCTCTGTTTTTCTGTGTTCTTTTTTTCTGTCTGTCTTTTTCTGTCTTTTGTCTGTGTCTCTTTTTCTCTGTCTGTCTGTTTTTTTCTGTTTCTTGTCTTTGTCTTCTATGTCTTCTTTTATCTGTGTGTTTTTGTCTGTCTATTTTTTCTGTCTTTCACCATCTCATCATTCCATCACCAACACCATCACTACTTTATATCATGTTGATACATTTCTTCCCTTCCTCCCTCCCCCCTTCCTCCCTCCACGCATATCGTAGAAATCCCCCCCCTCAGATCGGTTCGTTATAAAGAGGTTAAAAAATGGGCGCGTGTGGTTTTATTTTTAGTTTTTTTCGAGGAAATGAACCGTTTCTTTAGGAATTTTAGATAAGTAGGATTTTTTTTTTTTTTTTTTTTTTTTTGCGTCTTTGAGGTGTTAGGTAAGCTCCCTTTACCCTCCGTTTCCTCTCCCTTCTTTTCCCTCTCTTTTAGTTCCTTTCGTTTTTCGTTTCGTTTCTTTTCTTTTTTGTTTTTTGTCGCTTCCCTTCGCTTCTACCCTTCATTTCTTTTCCTTTCCTTTCCTTCTTCCCTCCCTTCCCTTCCCCTCCTTCCCTCTCCTCTCCCTTCCTTCCTCTCCCTTCTTCCTCCTTTTCTCCTTCCTCCCCTCCTCCTTCGACTTCCCTCCCTCACCTCCCCTCCCCCGTCCTTTCTCTCTCCCATCCCTTTAACTTGCCTCCTTTCCCCTCCCTTTTCTCTCCCCTCTTCCCTTCCCTCCCTTCCCTTCCCTTTCTCCTCCCCTTCTCCTTCCCTTCCCTCCCTTCCCTCCCTTCCCTCTCCCCTTCCCCTCCGCCCTCCCTCCCCTCCCTCCCCTCTCCCCTCCCCCTCTCTCCCACCAACGATCATTAATAACGATATCAATCTAACTTAGTCTCCCTCTTTGGCTGTTAGGTAAGCTCCCTTTCCCTATCACCCTTCGCCCTTACCTTTTCCGAGTGCGATAACGGACCGACATTTACCTAAGCCCGAATTTATTGCTCTTATTATCATTTTCCTTTCCATTATCCTCACTTATTAGCTTACCTTCATCATTATCAGTTTCAGCACCATCATTATTATCACTATTTTCACTGTTATCACCACCACTATTGTTATTATCTTCATCATCATCATCATTATCATTATCATCATTATCATCATCATGATTATCTTCAACAATCAATCATCATCATCATCATCATCATTATCATCATTACAGTCATCACCACAACCATCATCTTTATATCTTTATTATCCTCATCACCAACATCATCATCTACCTCAAATCTTCCAATTCGCCCCTATATTTATTATATTATTTATCATCATCACCATCATCACCACCATCACCCTCATCACCATCATCATCTACCTCAAATCTACCAATTGGGCCTTATATTTATTATATTATTTATCATCATCACCATCATCATCATCATCACCATCACCACCATCTACCTCAAATTACCAATTTGCCCTTCTAGTCATCACACTCCCTCCTCCCGCCCACCTTTCCCCTTATTTCAACCCCTCTAAGTCAACATTTAGTCACCTTTCTCCTCCCCTCTTTTATCTGCCATTCGTGTTTTTCGCTCCATTTCACGTGTTTAATGAAAGACGAAAGACATAGAGCAATGGGCGAGGATTTTCACGGGCGCGTTTCTGTAGCGCTGCGTTGAATCCGTCGTTCTTTTAGGGTTTGGATCGGGAGGGGGAAAGTGCGTTCTTTTAGGATTTTTGGAAAATTGTGTTTGGTTGATTTGTTTGGTTATGTATTTATTTTATTGTTTTATTGTTGTTGTTATTTATTATTATTATTATTATATTAACATTATCTATTATTATAGTTATTATTATAGTTATTATTATAGTTATTATTATTGTTATTATTATTATTATTATTATTATTATTATTATTATTATTATTATTATTATTATCATTATTATTAGTATCCTTTCTCCCTCACTTCTTCCGTTCCCCCACTATCTCATCCTATCCTTCTCTATCCCTCTCTCTCTCTCTTTCGTTCCTCCCTCTCCCACCTTTGGTAATCTGTTTATGCCATCTCACTTGATATGACGTTGATATCTGCATTTACTTTCAGTTAATTTGAGCAGTTAATTAGACTATTTAATTATCAGAGTCCGCGTGACATGGCAGGTCACGTGATCAGGCCGAGGTTGGTGTTTGTTTATACGGCAATCCCGTTCGTGTATCGGATTCATGCGGTGTGTGTTGTTTACATGGCGATGCCGTTCGCGTTTCGGATTCACGCGGATTCATTTCCGTTACTTTTTTAAAAGAAAGAAGAGAAATTCCTCTATTATGAAATTATAAACTCGGAATACACTAATTTCTTATGACTGTATTGGAAATGACTTCCGAATTTTAGAATAAAAGAGAGAGAA
>NW_020869065.1:72064-81125 GCF_003789085.1 Penaeus vannamei | reverse complement strand
CTAGCGAAAGAGAAATCAGAGGACGGAGAATTGATTGAACTAGCGTCTTGTAGTCAGGTTGAAGGTCGCTATTTAGTGGGTTCAGTGACCGGGCATTGTGACAAAAGACTGAAGAAAACGGGTGTATATGTGTTCATTCACCTACGCTACATACACTCCCTATACAGAAAAAATGTGTGATGATATTGAAGTAAAATGAGGAGCGAGGGAGTGAATCGCCGAGACCGTTTTATTGAGGGATCATTCGTTGGCAACATCGACCTGGTACTGCAGTGAAGAAAGATTGAAAGAGAGAGAAAAAAAAAACTCGTTCGTATTTTGAAAATGTGCTCAATTACTTGTGGATTTGTTACGTTTCATGACCCCAATTTCAATTTTGAATCACCTGTTATGACCGCTGCCTCATATACACAAATCTTTCATTCTTATTATTACTTACGAGAAGAATGATCAGTTTATAACAACCATCCCTACTCTTTATAAATACCCAAACAAACCTTTCACTACATACGCCCATACGAATATTTTCATTGTGTATCCAGCATTTACATCGAATTTCAGATCAAGGTAAAAGGGAGAAATTATGTAACACTGACTTATATCGCACGAGACTGCCATCGACCCCAATCGCATAAACAGATATCATGGAATTCCTCAGTCAACATTTTGGAAGACGGGAATGAAAACAAAAGGGAAAAATGAAGGGTTTTATTTTCGCTTATTTTCCTTTTATTTACTTGGGGGGGGGGGGGGAATGGACGATCTGAATATAAGATGTGTAGAGGTGTATGGTTATGATTATTGTTATTATTGTTGTTATTGTTATCATTGTTGCTATTATTGTTATTATTATTATTATATTATTATTATTATTATTATTATTATTATTATTATTATTATTATTATTATTATTATTATTATTATTATTATTATTATTATTATTATTATTATTATTATTATTATTATTATTATTATTATTATTATTATTATTGTCTCTATTATTACTGTATTATTAAAATACAATAGATTATTGATATAACAAAATAAATAAATACAAAATAGAAAATGAAGAGAACCCTTAATATGATAAATAATTGTAAATTGATAACAAAAACAAAAGAAAAAATGGAAATGAACTTAGATAACTACTGATAAATATTTATTTTTTTTTTTTTGCTTGGAATATATAACAAACAAATAAAAGGAAATGAAAGATAACTACTGATTTTATTTATGCTTAGAGTACATATAAAAGAAAAGCAAAAGACAGAAGAAAACAATAATAAATAACTTTGATAACTACCTATAAAAAGATGCTTAGAGGTGATAACAAACAAGTAAAACAATACAATAAAGGAGAAATGAACTTAGAAACCTACTGATAAAAAAATATATATCCACACTTAGAATATATATAAAAGAAAAAGAAATAATTTTACATAATCATTAATAAAAAAGAAAAAAAAAGAATATACCTAAAAGAAAAAGAAATAAGCTTACATAATCATTAATAAGAAAGAAAAAAATAGAATATACCTAAAAGAAAAAAGAAATAAGCTTACATAATCATTAATAAGAAAAAAAATATATATCTAAAAGAAAAAGAAATAAACTTACATAATTCTTAATTAAAAAAAAAAAATCTAAAAGAAAAAGAAATAAACTTAATTCTTAATTAAAAAAAAAAAAAAAAAACATCTAAAAGAAAAGAAATAAACATAATTCTTAATAAAAAAAAGAAAAAAGAAAAAACAAAAACAAAATCTACCTATACACTTGAAGGTTGCACAGACGGCACAGAGTGTCATATGACAGAACGTAAATGAAGACCAATTGCCGACAAATGCCAAAAGACTATTGGATTGCTTAACACTCTGTCTGTTCGATGCAGCTGTGCGTCTGGGCCAAGGACTGCGTGTGTTTTTATTTTTCTTTTTCTTTTCTTTTTTCTTCTTTTTCTTTTCTTTTCTTTTCTTTTATTTATTTTATTTTTTATTTTATTTTATTTTATTTTATCTTTTTATTTTTTATTGGTATTATTTTTCTTTTTCTTTGTATATCTATTTTTTTTATTATTTATATTGTTTGTTTGTTTGGATGGGTACTTGTGGATAGAAGGAGATGGAGAGGAATTGGAGGGAATAGGAGGAGGGAGGAGGGTGTAAAGAAGAAGAAAAAAGAAAAAGAAGAAAATAAGGTAAATTGAAAATAAAAATACAAAGTAAGAAGAAAAGAGAAAGAAAAAAAAAAAAAGAAAAAAAATCATGATGCTTATCAATTGCAATGATTATTAAGCGTAATATTGATAAAACCCTAAAAAATACATTAGTAGAAAATAAGACCGTGACAGTGGTTACAATATCGGCAAAACAAAGAAATAACAAAGAAATGAGATGATATATAACTGTTATTCAAAATGAGACTTGATGATAATGGAAGAAATTGCAATTTCACCTTATCACTTTTATTGCCATAAGTACAAACACTATAAAAAAGAGAGAAAATCTTATATGAGACTGACAATTATGATTCTCTGTTGATAATAACATCACGGAAGGTTATTAAAGGTCAGACGGGGGGGGGGGGGGGCGGGGGGGGGGGGCTGGGTTGTACCTTGTATCCCCTGGAAAGTAATGATATAGGGGAGGGGAGGGAGAGGGAGGGGAAGGAGAAGGAGGGAGGGAGGGAGGGAAGGGGAAGGAGGAAGGGGAGAGGGAGAGGGATGGGAGAGGAGAAGGAGGGAGGGAGAGAGAGAGGGAGGGAGGGGGTGTTATTAGAGGGATGGGGAGGGGGATAGGGAGGGGGGGAGGGGGGAGGGAGAGAGGGAGAGAGAAAGGGAGGGAGGAAGGAGGGAGAGGGATGGGTGAGGAGAAGGAGGGAGTGAGAGAGCGAGTGAGGGAGGAAAGGGAGGGAGGAGGGAGAGGCAGAGGGAGGGAGGAAGGGAAGGGAGAAGAGAGAAGGGGAGGGAAGGAAAGGAGAGAGAGAGAGAGAGGGAAGGAGGAAGGAGAGAGAGAGAGAGAGAGAGAGAGAGAGAGAGGAGAGGAGAGAGAAGAGAGAGAAGAGAGAGAGAGAGAGAGAGAGAGAGAGAGAGAGAGGGAAGGAGGGGTGTTATTGGAGGGAGGGGAGGGGGAGGGAGAGAGGAGGGAGGGAGGGAGGGAGTAGTTCTCGCGTGTGTAGTTGTGACATAACAGCTCAAGGAATGAATGGAGAATTCCGGAAATCTTTGTCTTCTTGGAAATGATTGTAGGATCTGAGGTCGGGCTGGGTACCTTTCTCTCTCTCTCTCTCTTCTATTTTCTATATCTCTTTCTACCCTTCTCTTTCTCTCTCTCTTTTTCTTTCTTTCTCTGCTTCTTTTTCTTTCTCTTTTTTTCTTTCTTTCTCTTGTCTCTGTCTTCTCCTTTTCTCTCTCTCTCTCTCTCTTTTTCTTTCTTTTCTTCTTCTGCTGTCTTTCTCTTTGTCTCTGTCTGTCTTCTCCCGCCCCTTTCTCTCTCTCTCTCTCTCTCTCTCTTCTTTCTTCTCTTCTGCTGTCTTTCTCTTTGTCTCTGTCTTCTCCCGCCCCTTTCTCTCTCTCTCTCTCTTTTTCTTTCTTTCTCTTCTTCTGCTGTCTTTCTCTTTCTCTCGGCCTGTCTTCTCCCACCCCTTTCTCTCTCTCTCTCTTTCTTTTTCTATATCTCTTTCTCTCTTTTTTTTCTTCTCTTTCTCTTCTTCTGCTGTCTTTCTCTTTCTCTCTTCTGTCTTCCCCCCCCTTTCTCTCTCTCTCTCTTTTCTATATCTCTTTCTCTCTCTCTTTTTTCTTTCTTTCTCTCTTCTGCTGTCTTTCTCTTTCTCTCTGTCTGTCTTCTCCCACCCCTTTCTCTCTCTCTCTTCTTTTTCTATATCTCTTTCTCTCTTTTTTTTTTCTTTCTCTCTTGCTGTCTTTCTCTTTCTCTCTGTCTGTCTTCTCCCCCCCTTTCTCTCTCTCTCTCTTTTTCTATATCTCTTTTCTCTTTCTTTTTTCTTTCTTTCTCTTCTTCTGCTGTCTTTCTCTTTCTCTCTGTCTGTGTTCTCCCCCTTTTTTCTCTCTCTCTTCTTTTCTATATCTCTTTCTCTCTCTTTTTTCTTTCTTTCTCTTCTTCTGCTGTCTTTCTCTTTCTCTCTGTCTGTCTTCTCCCCCTTTCTCTCTCTCTTTTCTATATCTCTTTCTCTCTTTTTCTTTCTTTTCTTTTGTCTGTCTCCCCCCCCCCCTCTCTCTCTCTCTCTCTCTCTCTCTCTCTCTCTCTCTCTCTCTCTCTCTCTCTCTCTCTCTCTCTGTAGTAAGCCAAGGCCCTACATTAAATGTCAGGAGAAGAGAAATAAAAATGAAATAGAAAAAAAAATGGACACGGGGTTTGTTGATAGTCACGTGACTATTTTTTCGTGTTTTAATTACGTGAATTCTGTATTGCGTTTGTTCCGGTGATAGGACATGTCTATCAATCAATTTATTAATATGTTTACATCGAGAACAATAACATTCCGTCTATTCATTCCAGTAACTATCCTAAGTAATGTTATATAAACACGTAGTTCCATTAACAGCTAATATTCACCTTTTCCTATCGTGTAACTTCTCGGAAAACCGATCAATAGAGATTGACAAAAAGCCGAAGTAAAAGTCACTCCCTTACTGAAGACACGCAACCGAAACCCCGCCTTATGCAACAGTGCCACAAGGCTGGAAATGCTTTTGCGTGTTAGTGGGGGCTCCGGGCGAGAGTTCTGCCTGACCTGGTGTGACCTGACGCGGGGGCTAGTAGCCATTTCCGAGAATTTCGTAGCATTGGTTGAATTATTGTTGCTATCTTCCAGGTACTAGGTTACTTGGTGAGAGATGTACGGGAGAAATTTTGCTAGGAAGGAATTTCTGTGGTGGGGCTGTTGCACTCGCGCCATGTTGTTTTGTTTACGTGGTCTTGTCGTCTTCAAGTTCAAAAGATATGGCGAATTCCGTATAATTATCTAGGGGGAAATATATGTAAAAAATCGGTATAATTTTACGTTTCGACTGCAAGACTAGACGAAGCAGGTGTCCTAAAATGAAACACACTTCTCGCTAAGCCACACCAACCGACCTCGACCTGAAGCCCCCCCCCCCCCCCCCCCCCAATCCACTTTCACAACGACTTTCAAGACACTCGGATCGACGTCGAATGGAGGGTCCGTTATAACAGCAAAACGCGGGGATTCCGAGACACACACGACGCATTCCCGGACAATACACAGAACGTTCCAGGAAGTGCGTGTTAGGTGGACCTTCTTCCAAGCCTCTCCCCCCCCCCTCTCTCTCCCTTTCCCCTACCCCTTCCCTTCGGTCAAGTTCAGGGTCTCTCTTTTTTATCCCCCCCCCCCGCCCGCCCGCCTGTCCCTCCCTTCCCCAACTCCCTCTCGCCCCCCCCCCAAAACTTCCTCAAAATTGGGCAACCTCGATCTATACTGCGCAGCTTCTACTGTGAGGAGCGGAAATGCGCTTCCCGATCGTCACTTCACTCCTTTCTTAGTTGCTAACCGGCTCATATTGCTTTTTTTCATAATAAGGAAAGAAAAATGAAAAGAGAGTATGAATGAAAGAGAATGATAAAGTTGATGTATACGTGCAATACAACAATTTTGATGGAATTGTGTTCGTTTCTGGCTGTGAACGAAACTCTTTGAAAGTGAATGTGTAAATACGGTACTGCTAATGATACGACAATGCTGAGAACGCAAGTCATTCATGAATATACGCCTTTTCAGTTCCCAAAGCAAGTTCCTGCTTTCGATCATGGTAATTAATGGAATAACATAAAACCACACGAATGAAAAATAAAACTAGATTACCCTCTCTCTAAGGCAAGGAAAGTGAATGGCAGAAACCATACAAGAACAGATCACATGAGTTTTGGATAAATGGATTACAAGTTTTGTGATCCCTGTGAAGCTCGCCTTTTATGCCTATGGAGAGAACTTCTTGGAAAATGATCTTAGAACTTTTCTGAGTGCATTGAGAGAGAGAAAAGATTGTTGTTGGGCTTCACTACAGTGTTAAATATGGATTTCATACTACGTAGAAGAAATAAGGGGTAAGGAAGTGTTGCACATACGCATTTTTGTGTTGTTACAGTATTTATTCGTTTTTATTTTACTGTTGTTATGAATGGTACTAAGTTTTAATATATCGCTATATAATGCTTTCAACAATTATATGGCTCTTCGAAGCTGTACGTATAAAGAGAATATGTTCATTCTATCACACACACACACACACACACACACACACACACACACACACACACACACACACACACACACACCACACACACACACACACACACACACACACACACACACACACACACACAACCAAATCTTAACACAAGCCAATCATTCCCTGTCCTCGCATCCCACAACCCGACACCAGTTCGAATCGTCCCGAAAACCTAACCAAAAACCCTTTTTCTTCTCTTCCTAACAGCATGTTGCGGATGGAGGAAGAACTGCACAACCTCCAACTCCACTCACAAAGATCCACGCCTCTGGAACCCCATCCCCGAACCCACCATGAAGGAGGGGAAGACAGCAGCCCAGACTCTCCTCCTGGTGGGGTTCAGATCACCTACCGGGACGGACAGAGGGTTAACTGGCTCGAAGGAATCATAGGCTGTCTCAGACCTGTGTGGACCATCATTGGCAAGGCGGCGATCAGTGAGAAGCAGCAGCAGAGTGAGTTAGATTATTTTTATTGTTATCGCTGTTGTTAGTGTTATGATTTATTATTGTTAATGCTATTTTTGTTGTTGTTATTTTATTATTATTATTACTATTATTATAGTAGTGTAATAGTAATGGTAATAGTAGTAGTTGTGGTAGTATTATTAGTATTACTAATCATATTATTAGTATTAGTAACAGCAGCAGAAGTAGCATAATAACGATGGAATAATATCAGGAATAGTAATTAGTAATAGCAACAATATAAATAGCAACAGTCATAGCAGTAACAGTGGGAGTAGTAGCAGTAGTATTAACATTTTATCAATATTGAATAAATGGCAAAGAAAGAAAAAAAAAGTTGTGCGTAGGAGAATGATCAATAACAGGGGGAAGGCAAAAGGCCGATGAGGGAGGAAGTTGAGGAAGTAGTAAAATAGGATTTGGAAGAAAGAAATTTAGGAAGTAAATCAAGGAAAATAACAAAACAGATAAGGGAAAGGTAATACAGATAAATGCTCAAAAAGGAAATAGGTGAGAATGAATACTGAGAAATGGGAAGGTTGTTAACCAACATCACTAAAGCATAAACCAAAGGCAATTTAAAAGAAAAGAAAAGAAACAAAAAAGAAAAATAGAGGAGATTTATTCAAATTGAAAGACAATTCCAACATTAAACTTTCACAATTTGATGTCCCTTCAATAAAAAAAAAAAGACCCCAGACATCCTATGTTAACGTGATGTGGCTTCTCTCGTGTTCTTGTGCTTGGCGTGTGAAGTTCAAGGGCTTTATAAGCTGCTCGGATTTGCCAATGGGATGAGAGAGAGAGGAAGATTGACCTTTTGCAATGTGCTTTTTTCCTTCATTTATTGATGTTGTGAGGCTTTCATTTATTGATGTGTGAATAACGTATTGGTCTTTGCATACAAGTATCTCTGTATCTAGGTGGAATTATTATTTTTTTTGAGGTTTTGATATTATTTTATCTTTTCCAGGTAGTTGTAGCTCATTGTAAAGGGTACTTATTAGAAAATGAGAGGTTTTAGATTCACTTTGTTGAAATCATTAAGCTATTCTATTTTGATATTTATTTTTGAAATCAAAAGTTGAGAGCAAGAGATGGAGGCAGATAAAGGGAAAGAGACAAAAAGTGCATTGCATCTATGCCCCTTTTCCACCATTCTTTGCCCCTGTTGGTATACTTAGAGACAAATAAAAGGAAAGAAAGACCAAACAGAAAAAGAAGTCTTTCCTTTTCCTTTCTTTGCCCCTTTTTGGCATATTTAGAGACAATAAAAAGAAAAAAAAAAGACCAGAGAAAAAGAAGTCTTTCACATTTCTTTTGTATTTTTTCCTAGATTTAATTTTTTATTTATTTATTTTTTACTAAGTATAATATCCACAGCCGACAACTGGGAGATCCCGTTCGAGGAAGTGTCCAACCTGGAGTGGCTCGGGTCAGGGGCTCAAGGAGCAGTGTTTCGAGGGCGACTCCGAGGGAACTGGGTGGCCATAAAGAAGGTCAGAGAGCAGAAGGAGACGGACATCCAGCACTTGCGGAAGCTGAACCACCCTAACATCGTCCAGTTCATGTAAGTTTCCTGAGTAAATGTTTCTACATGATAAATGTACAGATACATTTTCCAGTTTACATCCTGAGTGAATGACAAAATGCTATACGTTGTCCACTTTCTGTAAGATTCTTACATGAATGACGAAACATAATTTATTCATGTATTCATTGTTATCTTGTTGATAAACTAATATTAAACCAACCTTCTGCAATATTTATATATAGTATTATGCTCTTATCTCCTAGTACGTATCCAGAATATACCTGATAAATCACTGTAAAAAAACAAAAAAGCAAACCTAATATACACAGCATAATAGACAAAACCAACAAACCCCCAAAACAAGCTCAATAGACCAAAATCGACAACTTTAATTCCCTCCATTCCAGTGGTGTGTGTACAGCGGCACCGTGTTACTGCATTGTGATGGAATACTGCCCTTACGGTGCCTTATACAATCTCCTGAAGGACGGTCGCGACATCCCCCCAGACAAGGTTGCGAGTTGGGCCAAAGAGATCGCTTCGGGAATGAATTACCTGCACCAACATAAGATCATTCACAGGGATCTGAAGAGTCCCAAGTAAGTGTTTTTTATGAAAAATTAATGTTTATTTATGTATTGTTTTTTTTTTGTTTTGTTTAGGTATTGGTTTGTGAGTGTGGAGGTGAGAGTGTGAGTGTAAGTGGGAATGTGAATATGAAAGTGAGTGGGAGTGAGAGTGGGAGTGGGAGTGGGAGTGGAGGAGAGTGAGAGTGAGAATGAGAGAGAGTGGGAG
>NW_020869065.1:62064-67064 GCF_003789085.1 Penaeus vannamei | reverse complement strand
ATTTATAGCATCTTGTTGTATTTGAGGAATATGGAAAACAAAATATTAAGCTATTTGTAATTATGTTTTGTATTAATCTACTAGTATGATATACCCATGTGTATTATGTTGATGTTGTATGATATTGATATAAAAATAGTTATATTTTCTTGAGAGGTTGTAGTAATTTGCTGATATCTCAAAATCTAACAACAGAATCTACCAGTTAAACATAATACAAAAACACGAGAGACAAATAAAGATTGTTGCATTTAAATAATCCTCCTTTTCCCATGTCAGAATCGTTCCAAGAAGCCCCTCTACACTGAGATTGGTACAAACAATCTCCCGTTGTCCACGACGAGGCCTGCTTCCCTTCATGTGACCCAGAGCAGCCCCAGGTCCTCCACCAACTCACAAAATGTGGGAGTGGCTGAGTCAGGTCATCAGGAGACTGACCTGGGTGGACGTGGTGGCTCGGGTCGAAGGCGACGGCACCAGAGGAACAAGAGTCATGGGGGGGTCATTGCATATGTCAGTTCAACTAGTCCTAAGCATAGTCCTGTTGTAGATAGAAGGGTAAGTATGGGAAGAATAATACATATGAATGTGTTAATTTTTACCTTGATTGAAGATGAAAAAGATATTGAAATTTGTATTATCTTGTTAATTTTCATTTATTGGGCAAGTTACATTGTTTAATTCATCCAGCTGGATTTTACTACATCTCAGTGCCACACATTTTGACACCCGTCTCTCTCATCTTTTGTAGGGTTATAGCCTCAGCCCAAGCCATGAGAGAGTTCCTATACTAGTAGACTCAGGAACACAGACTGATCACATGGACATGAGTGAAACTGACACCTCGCCTGTGAAGACCCCTGGGCCCAACAAACCGTCCACACTGCCTCTGCATAAGGAAGACAGGGACACAAGCGGGGACAAGAAGCCTCCTTGCGGCCACACTGCCCTTGAGACCAGTCCCAATGGCAACACCATCCCTGAGCAGAGCCCTTGCTGTGAGCACTGTCCTCGGCAGCAGTACTGGCGGTTAACTTCAACAGACTCCAATGACTCTAATAAAAATTTCCCCATTGCTGACCCAGTTGTAGCAAGATTAAGTGAAGGTAGAGAAGAATATACAATTGAGGAGACCCTACAGATACTCAACAACAATGAGGATGATGTAGACATTCTCCACCAGCTTGGGGACAAGTGGGATGCAATAGAGAGAGTTTTAGCGGATAAAAAAGCACTGCCAAATGGATACAGACGGGTAAAGCATGGTCCTCTCATGAGATTCGACCATTCCATTCCGGAAAGCTTCTCAGAGTCGACCCCAATGGACATCGGCCAGCCAAAGCTTGAAAGCATGTCTCAGAGCCAGTCCTCGAACACTACAAATGAGACAGAGGAAGAGGAGAGAAACTCCAGCATTGAACAGGACATCCTGAACCGCAATTCAGACATGGTTGCCTCCAGTGAATTTGATTCTAGCCATGACTCAGTCGGTCATGAGTTATCAGAGGAAGAGGAGGATGAGGAGGAAGACGATGAAGATGATGACGATAATGATGATGGTTCCCTAGATGGCCATTACCAAGTCATCAAACGAAAATGGTGAGTAATACCATATATGGCAGAATAAACATTGGAGAAAACCACTAGCTTACATGTAAATTTAAAAATTAGATACATATACAGCTCTATGTAATAGATCTAGTCATTAAATGTAGGTTATAATTGCAGTGACCTTCTGTAATTACTTGGAATCTTTTGTTTGCTAAATTTTCAATAATTTCAGTTATTTAATTTCTTTTATCTATTTTATTTCTTTAGACATAAAGCAGACTGGGTACTATTAAATTATAGGAGCCATCTTTTATAGTATTTTCCTCATTTAGCATCTTCCTCCCTATTACAGTTTCATGCGACGGCCTATTCCGAGGAGCAAGAACCATCGGTCTGTCTGTCTGACGAGGTCCACCCAGAGCACACAGAGCTCAGAGGGAGGTGTCTCCGAGGATGAAGCTGGACCTTCTGTCAGAGCGGGTTACTACTCTCATCGATTAGATGGCCAATATCCTTCAAGATTAATGGTATGGATAAGTTGTGAAACATAAGGCGTTTGGCTTTTCTGATATTCTGCATTTGAGTGAGTGAGTGAGTGAGTGAGTGAGTGAGTGAGTGAGTGAGTGAGCGTGTGTGTGTGTGTGTGTGAGTGTGTGTGTGTGTGTGTGTGTGTGTGTGTGTGTGTGTGTGTGTGTGTGTGTGTGTGTGTGTGTGTGTGTGAGAGAGGAGATAGAGAGAGAGAGAGAGAGAGAGAGAGAGAGAGAGAGAGAGGAGAGAGAGAGTGAGTGAGTGAGTGAGTGACTGAGAGCAGTGCAACCATGTAAATGAATAAGTAAATAATAAGCATAAATAAGTAAATGAGTGAGTGAGTGAAAGGGAAAGGAGAAAGCTGTGATGTAAATTGGAATTTTAATAGAAAAGGATGATTCCCAATAGCTTATAAAAATTAACCTTGTAAACTGATTAACCTTGTAAACTGATTTACTTCCACTCACAATAATCTGATAATGTGCTTTTTCTCATTCATGTCCCCTTATTCGCAGAGTGGGGCTGGTCCATCTCATGACAGTGACACCTCTGACTCTGAGGATGATGGAGATGCCATCAGTGTGACTACTGTGGCTCCAGGAGCTCAGCCAGAACCTGCTGCTACCTCTGGGCCTCAGAGCAATACAAGTAGTGACACGGCAGTAGGAGTAGGAGGCGGACCTGACCTCTTTCAGAAGTCCGGAAAAGACTGCTGAAACCAACAGACAGAATGAACAAACACTCTTGGGACAGTTACATTGTTCAGTGCTAATGGTAAAGGCAGCAGTGGTGTGATGTCGCTCAGCAAGCATGGCAAATCTTAGTGCTTGTAAAGGAGTTTGACATCACCACAGAAACTTTGGCATAGGAGAATTCCTCTCAGTTTGGGAGAAAAAGAAAGATTACAGAAGAAAAGGAAATGTAGTTGTATGAGAAGCAGCAGTGTTTGCACAACCATGTGTGTGCATGATAGAAAAAAAGAAGAGCATACTCTGAATATGCAACCAGTGTAAGATGCCATTGATAATTCAAGTCTTTAAAAGAATAATCTCATGGAATATAGTGGACATCATATGCCTTTTGATGAAATTCTTTTTTTTTTGTCAAGAAAAAAAAAAGGGCAGTGTAACTGTACTTAATGAACTGTATACATTCCAAGCAGAGACCTGAACCGCTATAAGGGATCAGGACTAACAGATATGAAAATGTTTGTTTATGTATTTCTTCCCGTTGCATGCCAGAATTTTAATATACACACCTGATAATCCAGTACTGTGAGGGATACATTTCAGTGTTTCCCCCCCTAAACCATATAGGGTGTTTGACCTAACCGTATCTACTCGTAGTCCAGTTTTCAAGTGAAAAGAAGGAACCGGGTTTTTTTTTTTTAAATTCTTTTTTGAAAACTTATTTGAAAGGAGCGCACATACCTCTTTATTGAGATAAGGTAAAGAGTCTCATGAGCGATCCGCACAGATCAGTCTAGATATATGAAATAGAAGAAACTAGTGAAGATGAAAACATAGGGGCAAGTTTATGGATTGATTCTGTCGTTTGTTCTGACAGGTTGGAAGGTGTTGTACTGTAGCTCGGCTCTGGTTATGAAACGGTATTTCGATTTTTTTTTTCTTTTTTTCTTTTTTTTTTTTTTTGTTTTAATAATATCTGTATTAGTATGAGACTCTGCCAATACTGTGCTCAATTGAATTGTTTGTGTAAGTAGTGTTTATTGTTTTTTTGTTACATAAAGTTATTTTTTTGAATAATGGGCATCTACTCTTCTGCAGTAACTAAACATTCCATTGTGTTGATATATGGCATTTGTACAGTAATATAATTTAAGATATTTTTGTTTTTGTATGCTTTGATGGTGCAGTCATGTGTTAAGTTTTGAGAACTAACCAGTTGGTTGTGTTTTTCTTATTATAATTTTTATTCGTTTTTTTTTATATGATTTTCTAGTCGGGAGTGCATAATCTCAATTTCTGGAACATCAACTTTTTTATGTTTGTTATAAAGAAGATATATATTCTGAACTTTGTGAACATTTTTTATTATTATTAGAAAAGGGAAGTGCAAGAAAAATATATGAAATTCATGATTTTGATAGAATATAATGGAGCTAAATTTTTACATCCAAAACATTCATCCACACCAAAAACAAAATCATAAATAAAAAGCTCGTAATTAAGAGAAAAATAGCAATTCCGTTATAAATTCAGGTGATGTTCCAGAATTCAGATTAAAAAAAAATTATAAGAAATTTTTCTTTCTTTTTATGACTATTGATTATCATAATTTTATCTAAAGAGCATAAAGCACACATAGCCCTTATTCTTAAGGCTTCTGGGGGATACAGGTATACAACTATTAAGATAGTGGATAAAATTCTTTAGTATCTGAGGAACTTCCATTTTCTTTTAATATGATTTTTGTCATGTCTACTGTCATAATATTTATTAGAAGTAATGCAACTGAATTAGGGAAAGTTCTCATGGTTTCTTTGAGTGGCAGCTACCAAAAAAAAAATGAAAAGGGCAAAAGAGAACGCGGTCATCATGGTTTCGTACTTGTATTCAGTTCTGGGATTTTGTCGTCTTAACTTATTCCAGCCGAGTTGAAATGCGATTTGTTTTATTTCTTAGTTTCGGACTATGCAAAACAGATTGAATGTAAGATTGGTAAGGTACTTTATCAGATGGTTAAGAGTGTGCACGTACCAGTTAAGTATACTTAGTATGCTACGAGTACAGATGTTTAGAGTATAATCTATGGCTTTTTGAAGGTACAAGGACAAGAATGACAGACTGAAACATCGATTTAGAATATTGTGAGAGAGAGAGAGAGAGAAAAAAAAAACTTTAAGAAATATTGTGGGTTTTTGGTTACTGATGGTTGAACTTGGTCTTGCTCTGTACCTG
>NW_020869065.1:49564-54564 GCF_003789085.1 Penaeus vannamei | reverse complement strand
GAGAGAGAGAGAGAGAGAGAGAGAGAGGGAGAGAGAGAGAGAGAGAGAGAGAGAGAGAGAGAGAGAGAGAGAGAGAGAGAGAGAGAGAGAGAGAGAGAGAGAGAGAATAAAAATGTAAAGCTTTCCAGACGTCATCAAAGAAAACGGATACTCGCAGCTGGAAGATAGAAAACGGAGCATTTCGAAAGTTGCAAAAAATCAACAGGTTTTCGACATCACTCTCTTCACGCCCTTGTTATACAAATAAATAAAATTTAGTTCTAAAATAGAAATCTAAAAAAGTAATAGTTACTCCTATAGAGTCATATAAATGTAATTATACACGTGTGCATCGTTGGAAAAGTCTGGGTACTATAATTTTAGTAGAAAGTTAATTAATGTGGTTTATATAGAAGTGGTGTAAATATCCACATGTGAAAAGAAGAATGAAAAAGGGAGGAGGAGGAGGGGAGGAGGAGGAGGAGGAGGAGGAGGAGGAGGAGGAGGAGGAGGAGGAGGAGGAGGAGGAGGAGGAGGAGGAGGAGGGGAAGAAGGATGAGGAAGAAGAGGAAAAAGAAGAAGGAAGAGGAGGAATAGCGATGATAATGAAAAATAATGATGATAAAGGGGAATAAGAATAATAGGATTAAATAGTAGTAGCAGAATAAATAATAAGCAAAATAATAAAATGAAGAAAGAGAAGGAGCAAAGAAGAAAATGGAGAAAGATAGATAAATAAAGAGTAGGGGAAGCAGGAGGAAACAGAAACAGAAATAGATAATTACAATTAAAAGAATATGAAAATAAGTCCAGTGCATGAAACAACACAAATATATTCACGAGACAAAATAAAAAAGAATAAAAAAGAAAATAACGCCAATAGAAAGAAATAAAGAAACAAACACGAATTAGACGATTAGATAAAAGAAGAAAGAAAGAAAGAAAAAAAAGAATAACGCCAACAGAAGGAAAGAAAGAAAGAAACAAACAAACACAACTTAGACGATTTCTAATCTTCTCATCCCAGCCTTTGAAAAACATTTTTTTTTACCTCATTTTTTTTTCAATATTTCACCTCATAAAACGAATGAGGTAAAATTCCCTCATAAAGATATCCTTATGGCAATAGTTGTGAAAAACCTGGAAGTGGATGAAAGAAAGAGAAAAAAAGAGAAAGAGGAAGAGAAGAAGGGAAAGAAGACCAAGAAGGAGGAAGAGGGAGAGGAAAAAAGAAGAAGAGGGGGAGGGGGAGGGAGAGGAGTAAGAGAAGAATGCGAAGAACAAGAAATAAGAAATAAGAAAAGTAAAGAAAAGAAAGAAAAGAGAGAAAAGAGAAAAGAAAAGAAAAGAAGGGAAAAAAAAGAAAAGAAAAGAAAAGAAAAGAGAAGAGAAGAAAAGGAAAGAAAAATATTAGTATTTCGAAATCGGTTATCATATGTATTTACGAATTCTATATATTGTGAGTTTCATCCTTATATTATTATCATTATCATTATTGTTACTATTATCATTATTATCATTACTATTATTATTATCCTTGTTATTATTATTATTATCATTATTGTTATTGTTATCATTGCCATTATTATTCTATCATTATTATTATCATTATTATTACTATTATTGTTATTATCAGTATTATCATTATTATCATTATCACTATTATAGTTATTAATATCATCATCATTAATTATGATAATGATAATAATAATAATAATGATATAACAATAATAATTATAATAATGATAGTAATGATAATAATAATAATGATAATATTAACAATAATAATACTAATATCATGATTATCATTGCTGTTATTATTATGATAATTATTATTACTACTATCATTAATTATCATTACCATATTCATTATATTCATTATCATCATCATAATGTTAATCATTATCATCAAAATTATCATAATATTTTACTTTATGCAATATTCTATGAAATGAAAAGTCAAAATGCTCTCCATGGCAACATACCCATAGCTCTGTTCCTTTTGATGTGTACTTTGACAATAAAATTAATTCACATGGAACAAAATGCTCTTTGAGGTCCGTTCTAGAATAGGAGGAAAGAATAGAAGGAAAGAATAAAAGAGAGGAAGCATAATGGAAAGAATGAGAAAACACAATGTGAAACAAGATGCCCTTTGAAGTTCGTTCTAGAATAGGAGAATAGGAGGAAAGAATAAAAGAGAGGAAGAATAATGGAAAGAATGAGAAAACACAATATGAAACAAGATGCTCTTTGAGGTTCGTTCTAGAATAGGAGGAAAGAATAGAAGGAAAGAATAAAAGAGAGGAAGCATAATGGAAAGAATGAGAAAACAATTAGAGACGAAAGAATGTCCTTTGAAGTTGGTTCTAGAATAGGAGGAAAGAATAGAAGGAAAGAATAAAAGAGAGGAAGAATAATGGAAAGAATGAGAAAACAATATGAAACAAGATGTCCTTTGAAGTTGTTCTAGAATAGGAGGAAGAATAGGAGGAAAAATAAAAGAGAGGAAGCATAAAGGAAAGAGAAAACAATTAGAGACGAAAGAATGAGAAAACACAATGTGAAACAAGATGCCCTTTGAGGTTCGTTCTAGAATAGGAGGAAAGAATAGAAGGAAAGAATAAAAGAGAGGAAGAATAGTGGAAAGAATGAGAAACAATTAGAGACGAAAGAATGCCCTTTGAAGTTCGTTCTAGAATAGGAGGAAAGAATAGGAGGAAAGAATAAAAGAGAGGAAGAATAATGGAAAGAATGAGAAAACACAATGTGAAACAAGATGCCCTTTGAAGTTCGTTCTAGAATAGGAGAATAGGAGGAAAGAATAAAAGAGAGGAAGCATAATGGAAAGAATGAGAAAAATTAATGTGAAATAAGATGCCCTTTGAAGTTCGTTCTAGAATAGGAGGAAAGAATAGAAGGAAAGAATAAAAGAGAGGAAGAATAGTGGAAAGAATGAGAAAACACAATATGAAACAAAATGCTCTTTGAGGTTCGTTCTAGAATAGGAGGAAAGAATAGAAGGAAAGAATAAAAGAGAGGAAGAATAATGGAAAGAATGAGAAAACACAATGTGAAACAAAATGCCTTTTGATGTTCGTTCTAGAATAGGAGGAAAGAATAGAAGGAAAGAATAAAAGAGAGGAAGAATAATGGAAAGAATGAGAAAACACAATATGAAACAAGATGCTCTTTGAAGTTCGTTCTAGAATAGGAGGAAAGAATAGGAGGAAAGAATAAAAGAGAGGAAGAATAATGGAAAGAATGAGAAAACACAATGTGAAACAAGATGCCCTTTGAAGTTCGTTCTAGAATAGGAGGAAAGAATAGAAGGAAAGAATAAAAGAGAGGAAGAATAACGGAAAGAATGAGAAAACACAATGTGAAACAAGATGCCCTTTGAAGTTCGTTCTAGAATAGGAGGAAAGAATAGGAGGAAAGAATAAAAGAGAGGAAGAATAATGGAAAGAATGAGAAAACAATTAGAGACGAAAGAATGAGAAAACACAATATGAAACAAGATGCTCTTTGAAGTTGGTTCTAGAATAGGAGGAAAGAATAGAAGGAAAGAATAAAAGAGAGGAAGAATAATGGAAAGAATGAGAAAACAATTAGAGACGAAAGAATAAAAAAAACAATATGAAACAATGCTCTTTGAGTCCGTTCTAGAATAGGAGGAAAGAATAGAGGGAAAGAATAAAAGAGAGGAAGCGTAATGGAAAGAATGAGAAACAATTAGAGACGAAAGAAATGCACAATATGAACAAGATGCTCTTGAGGTTTCGTTCTAGAATAGGAGGAAAGAATAGAAGGAAAGAATAAAAGAGAGGAAGAATAGTGGAAAGAATGAGAAAACAATTAGAGACGAAGAGAATGAGAAACACAATATGAAAGGTCCGTTCTAGAATAGGAGGAAAGAATAGAGGGAAAGAATAAAAGAGAGGAAGAAAATGAAAAGAATGAGAAAACACAATGAAACAAGATGCTCTTTGAAGTTCGTTCTAGAATAGGAGGAAAAGAATAGAAGGAAAGAATAAAAGAGAGGAAGAAATACGGAAAAGAATGAGAAAACACAATATGAAACAAGATGCTCTTTGAGGTTCGTTCTAGAATAGGAGGAAAGAATAGGAGGAAAGAATAAAAGAGAGGAAGCATAATGGAAAGAATGAAAAAATGAAAAGAAAACACAATATGAAACAAGATGCCTTTTGATGTTCGTTCTAGAATAGGAGGAAAGAATAGAAGGAAAGAATAAAAGAGAGGAAGAATAATGGAAAGAATGAAAAACAATATGAAACAAGATGCTCTTTGAGTCCGTTCTAGAATAGGAGGAAAGAATAGAAGGAAAGAATAAAAGAGAGGAAGAATAATGGAAAGAATGAGAAAACACAATATGAAACAAGATGCCCTTTGAAGTTCGTTCTAGAATAGGAGGAAAGAATAGAAGGAAAACAAAGAGAGGAAGCATAAGGAAAGAATGAGGAAACAAGACGAAAGAATGAGAAACACAATATGAAACAAGATGCCTTTGATGTTCGTTCTAGAATAGGAGGAAAGAATAGAAGGAAAGAATAAAGAGAGGAAGAAATAACGGAAAGAATGAAAAAACAATATGAAACAAGATGCTCTTTGAGGTAGAATAGGAGGAAAGAATAGAAGGAAAGAAAAAAGAGAGGAAGAATAATGGAAAGAATGAAAACACAATATGAAACAAGATGCCTTTTGATGTTCGTTCTAGAATAGGAGGAAAAGAATAGAAGGAAAGAATAAAGAGAGGAAGCAATAAAGGAAAGAATGAGAAAAACACAATGTGAAACAAGATGCCCTTTGATGTTGGTTCTAGAATAGGAGGAAAGAATAGAAGAAAGAATAAAAGAGAGGAAGAATAACGGAAAGAATGAGAAAACACAATATGAAACAAGATGCCTTTTGAGTTCGTTCTAAGAATAGGAGGAAAGAATAGAAGGAAAGAATAAAAAGAGAGGAAGAATAACGGAAAGAATGAGAAAAACACAATGTGA
>NW_020869065.1:40500-43000 GCF_003789085.1 Penaeus vannamei | reverse complement strand
AGATAGCACCACTGTTGCCGTCCTCCTCATCATCTTCCTCTTCTTCCTTCTCCTATTCCTCCCCGCCCCCTGTCTCCTGTGCAGCAGGTCCCCTGTCCACTGCTGAATCCACCCCCTCTGCCCTCCCCGTTGCCTCCCCCCATGCCTCCTCTCCCTCATCGTCGTCGTCTTCTTCCTCCTCTTCCTCCTCACCCTCTGCACCTCCTCCCCCACCCTCCGACTTTCTTGAAGCCCCCTCAAAGCTCAGAGCTCGAGGTCAAGGGGCCCCTGATATCAGCCTTAGTCCCAAGACCCTCAAGGGCATCCCCACCTCCACTGCTGCATCCTCCTCCCCCTCCCATCCACCTCCCCCCCCCTCGCGGCGGACGGCTGAGGATTGTACTCCGGGGCCCGAAGGCGGGGGGGGAGGGGTGCTTCTCGAGGTCCTCGAGGACTTCCCCTTGCCTCCTGTGCCTGAAGGAGCAGTCCTCAAGGGAGGAGGAGAGGCACTTCTTGAAGGTGAAGGGAGCGATGAAGCCATGCTCGTCGGCCGACATTCCTCCAGGTCGTCTAAGTGGGACTCGAGACCCGACTTCTCATATACGTCCTCCTCCTCTTCCTCTTCCTCATCCTCGGGCTTCCCCTCATCCTCCTTCAAGAGTGAGTTTAGTCTCCACAAGGCTGGCATGAGCAGGGACATTGGAGCTGGAGGAGGAGGAGCAGCAGGGGGAGGAGCAGGAGCAGGCGGAGGGAATGTAGCGCCAGTAGCTGCATCAGGACCTCCTGTGGGCCTGACGCTAACTCAGGACCTTCTCCCAACGGCAGACTGCAGCCCCCTTGGAGCAGGTGGACGGATGTCCCCGGCGCCTAGTGAGGTCAGCAAGACCGAGTCTGCCCTCTCACCCCCCTCGCACGCCTCCGACGTCAGCAAGAGCGAGTCGGCACGGCAGCTAAGTGTCGGCAAGGGTAGCGTTGGAGGGGCCAGCAGCAAGGAAGGCTCCTCTGCAGCATCCTCCTCCTCCTTCGACTACTCCCTCACGCTCCTGCCTTCCCTCAGGAAACAACTCAGTGTCAAGACGGCAAACATCATTGACATTTCATGCGAGCAGAAGGGTGTTGCAGCCCTGAGGAAGGGCTCAGAGGAAGGGCTCACGGCTTCAGGTGCCAAGGTGAGTGGGGGGAAAAAGAGAGAGAGAGAGAGAGAGAGTGAGGGGGGGGGGAAGAGAGAGAGAAGAGAGAGAGATAGAGAGAGAACGAGGTGAGTGGCAGACGAGGGAGAGGGTAAGGGTGAAGGAGGGAGACAGGGAGAGAGAGAGAGAGAGAGAATAAAGAAAGACAAGAGAGAGAGAGAGAGAAAATGATGATATTGATAGCAATAATCTTAACTACATTCTGCCAGGGATACCATGTGTGTCCATGCCCTGTCCATCGAGTGTTTGTTTTAGTAATATCTTTTACACATAGATGGCTCCACAAATCCTCCATCACCAATGAGCCAGTGATGAGAACTACCTGAAGAGGTGGAGAAAGAGAAAGAGAGATAGAGGGAGGGAGAGAGAGAGAGAATGTCTTACCTTGATTTTCGATAATATTTTGTGCCATTTGATATTGGTTTTAGTAATGCAGTTTTGTTTCCGATATAAAAATACTATAATAATTATGTTGTTTATGATAAAAATAACAGCATCACTATTGATAGCATTCGTAAGAAGCGTTTTTCCCGCAAACTCAATGAAAGGTGAAATCACTTGAGGTCGTAAGGTCTTTTTAGTTGACTCCCTTTGCGGAATAATAAATAAAGTAATAAAGTAATGGAAATGATAATGTTGACAATGATGAAAATGAACCGTATTCATGTTGACAAATGTAGAAAGGTATGAATGAGAATGAAAATCTCCACAATACAAGAGATGTATTTGACCGGTTTTGAGTATATCTTCGTCAGAAATACATGTATTTCCGACGAAGATATATTCAAAACCAGTCAAATGCATCTCTTGTATTGTAGAGATTTTCATTCTCATTCATACTTTTATACAAATGATGATAATGATTTTATATTTTATTTTTATACAAATACAAATTTTATACAAATGATGATGATAAGATTGTTCATCCCATTCAGATGACGGAGGCAGCCGTGCGCGGAATCCACTCCCCGCCTTCGACCTCTACGTGTGAGAGGGGAGACCGGGAGAGGGGAGAGCGCGCCGAGAGAGACAAGAGCCACAGTGAGAGGGAGCGGGAGCGAGGCGAGCGAGGCGACAGAGCAAAGAGAGAGGAGAGGCCGTGGTATGAGATGTCGGACGAGGAGGACGAGGATATCCTCCTCCCCGACCGCCTCGTGAGCAAAGGAGGGACGAGGCTCTGCTGTTCTTCGTCGTCCTCGTCCTCGTCCTCGTCCTCATCCGATGCAGCTGCTTCCTCCTCGTCCACCTCCTCGTCGCCCTCGGCCAGCTCGGAGGACGAGGCGGAGGTTTGAGAGAAAGGAGGAAGAGGGAGTAAAAGAAGAAAGGGAGAA
>NW_020869065.1:30500-33000 GCF_003789085.1 Penaeus vannamei | reverse complement strand
CATGAACGCATTCCTTCACATCTTCATCTGTCGGTCACCACCTCTCACCTATCTATTGTCCAGCCTGCATATACCTTTCTCTCTCTCTCTCTTTTTTTTTCTTTTTGTCTCTTTCTCTCTCTCTTCATTTTTTTTTCTCTTTCTCTTCTCTCTCTTGCTCTCTCTCTCTCTCTTCTCTCTCTCTCTCTCTCTCTCTCTTCTCTCTCTCTCTCTCTCTCTCTCTCTTTCTCTTGTCTTCTTTCTCTCTCTCTCTCTCTCTTTCTCTCTCTCTCTTTCTTGCTTTCTCTCCTCTCTCTCTCTCTCTTTCTCTCTCTCTCTCCTCTCTCTCTCTCTCTCTCTCTCTCTCTCTCTCTCTCTCTCTCTCTCTCTCTCTCTCTCTCTCTCTCTCTCTCCTCTCTCTCTCCCTCTCTCCTCTCTCTCTCTCTACTACCCTCTACCAGGCGAATGAAGCCTCTTGAAGCCTCCCCGAAACCCAACAGTCCTTCAAAGCCAAGGATGGAGAGAGAGCTTCCTTGAGTTGCTTATCATTATAATCGAGCGACTGAATTAAAGATAGGCATTGTGAGGAGGCGTGAGGAGGGCGGCTTGAGGAAGATGGTGTAGGGACGTTTTCCATTTTCTTTGGCTCTTTTGGCTTCTTTTTCGTTTTCTTATTCTTGTTCTTTTAATTGGGTTTCTGTTTTTTGGCAGTGGTTTTTGCCCATATCTCTTTTCTTTTTTTATTGTCTCCTTTTCTTTTTCTTTTTTTTTCTTCTTCTTCTCCTCTTTCTTCCCCTTCTGTTTTTTTCTTCTACATCCTCTTCATTTTTTTGTTTCTCATTCATATTTTTCTACTTGCTGTTTACCTTCCCTTATTCCAAAATTTTGCTCTTCCTCTTTTTACTCATCGTCATCTCTTCCATTGCCTATACTTAATCTAAATCCCTTCCTTTCTCTTCTTTTAATTTCCCTCTCCCCATTTTTACTCCTTCCTCTTCCTCCTCTCCCCTTGGCAGAGTCGAATAAAAACCACAAAATCTACAAGCGCAATAAACACCCATTAACTCATTCAGAATAACTTTGCAAGATCTAAATTCTCTCGGTAGATCTGGGAGCAACGAAAGCGCTCTTGCAACAAGTGAAAAGTTTGCACAAATAACGTTCCGCGCGAGGAAAGTTTTAAGAGCTTTTAACTGCATAAAAGAGTGATTCGGCAGAGAGTTGGATTCTTTGCATAGTGAATAAGAGGAATCGGGTACGTTTGATGACGCCTTAGAAAGAAAGGGGTTCTAGAATTCATAAAGTTTAAAAAGTGTTAATTGCATGTTAATGAAGGAAGGATAAAGAAAAGACAAAGAATGAGGAAGAGTTTGAGGGATTAAATGGCTGAAACGTGTAGGAAGAAAATTGGGGTTTCTTCAGTTTCTTAAGATAAAGGAGAAAGGAGAGAGAGAGAGAGAGAGAGAGAGAGAGAGAGAGAGAGAGAGAGAGAGAGAGAGAGAGAGAGAGAGAGAGAGAGAGAGAGAGAGTATCATAAGCATATATGTATTACATGTCATTATAATTATTATCATTTTTATCATTCTTGTCATTCTTATTATTGTTACTGTCATCATTATCATGGCTATCAAAATAATAATGATAATAATAATAATGATAGTCATAATGATAATAAATAATAATAATAATAATAATCATTATCATTATCATTAGTATTATTATCTTTATAATTTTTATTATCATCGTCATCTTTCTTACTATAACAATGATAACAATGATATGCATTCATTCATTCACACACACACACAAATACATATATACATATCAAAAACATTGTGTACTTAATGTCTCATACAAAATAGAACAAAATTATGAAAAAATACAGTATGACTGTACTCAGTATGCTATAGCTGTTTTTATTTCACAATAAACCATTGGATAGCGAAACATACTATTATTTCTATTTTCACGAAAAGAAAAGGAACAAATCATGCAAGTCACGGTTTGGCAATGGGTCGTACTCACTCAACAGCTACGACTGCGTGTGACCTCTGAAAGGAAACGGAGTCCTGAGGGGATCCGAGGAGAATGCAAATATTGCAATGAAATCAACTCTGAACCACTCCACTCTTCCACTATCTATTAGTCTGCCTTCAGATACAAGACATTAGGCCACCTCAATTCGCTAACGTCAACAATGAAAACACAAATGAAGCAATAAAGTTTGCACAGCTTTTTTGTTAAAGACTTACTGCAAAGCCAGAATTTAGATAAAATATTTGAGCATCTTCCCCCTAGATAAAACAAACAAATCTCATAACAAAACCCACTTCCGGGTAGCTCAATAGCAGAACCCGATCCAGTCTAGAACTGGTAAATCTAAAAATAAAAATAAATAAATAACAAAAATATAAATGAATAAGGGGATCCGAGGTAAGCAGGTCATTCCCGGCGACCTGGAATGACCTGGGTGACACACGGGAAGGCTCGGGCAAAGAACGAATATCACCCCCACTTCTCT
>NW_020869064.1:67500-70000 GCF_003789085.1 Penaeus vannamei | reverse complement strand
GAATAGAAAGTGTTGCGGAGGAAATCAAGACGATACATTATTCTTACTATAAAAATATCTACAATATTTGTCTACCTTTTCTTCAATTATGATTGTTCTTAAAAAATGAAAGTGATGGTAAAAATAACTTCAAAACTAATCAGCATCCCCTAGTTCATTCAGTGAGGCCCCCACATTCTAAAATAATTATTATAATAATAAATGAAAAAGGGAAAGAAAAAAGGAAATATACATACATATATATATATGTATATATATTGTCAACTATATATGGGGGAGGTGGGCCTTGCCAATCCTCCTCCCCCCCCAGAGATAACCTCACTGGCAATGTCATATATAATTGGTAATGAGAGGCGGACTGGGGGCCCCACGGGGAGGGCGACTGCTGGGGCGCAGGATGGGAACGGGAGCTACTTGTCCCGCCTGCGTTCTGGCAGCTGCCAGCCTGGTGTAAGGCTTGTGGGGCAAAGACCTAGGGATCCCCACAGGTGGATTTCAGGTCCTGCAATCTGCCATCCCCTTTTATGTGGGGCAGTGTCGACGGGGGTGGCACAGGTGGCGTCCACCTGGAGTGACTGCCCGAGGGAGAACCTCAGGCGGGAAGTCAGGGTGGGGGCTTGGAACATCCGGTCTTTACGTCAGGATGATCGGTTGCCTCTACTATTGAGGGAACTGGGGAGGCTGAAAGTTGAGGTAGCTGTTATCTTGGAGGTGAGAAGACCTAGCAACAGCATGATCAGTGTAGGTGGCTACACCTATTACTGGTTAGGCTACAGCAATAGTCACCATCTTCAGGGAGTAGCCATAGCTATCTCCAGTAGGCTCCAGCCCTTGGTGGTAGAGGTTACTCCAGTTGATGAGCATATAATGGTATTGAGACTGAAGCTATCTTTTGAATTCATGTCTCTTATTACCAATGTTTGTAAACTCGACATGAAAGAGATGTTCTACGCCAAACTTTCATTTGTGGCAGACAGCTGTCCCCAGCGAGATATTCGTATTGTCCTGGGTGACTTCAATGCGGTATCTGGCTGTGATCGAGCTGGCTATGAGATGTCTGTCGGTCCTCATAGTTCAGGAGCTGATACCGGCAGCGAGAATAGCCTCTTTTTCCAGGACTTTGCAAGGTCCCAGAGATTGAGGATTTCTGGCTCCTGGTAGCAGCGCCCAGACCTACATTGTTGGACATGGTACAGTGATGTGGGTAATGCAGCCAAGGAGATCGACCACATACTCGTTAGCACTCGCTGGAGGATCCTCCAGAACTGCAGGGTGTATAGGAGTGCCGAGTTTTGTGGTACTGACCATAGATTGGTTGTGGCTACCCTCCGGGTCCACTTCAAAACTCCCCAGCAGTCCAATGACCACCCTTATTATGGGGACTTATTAGGTTCTAATAAGTCCCCAAAATCCTGGTCTTGGTCCAAGAGACTTCTAGACTCAGGGTCATCACTTCATTACTAAATGCATCCAGAGCCACCACCAGGGTTTCCAAAGCTCAGAATAGCAATATCAGCAAAGTCAAGGTCAGTAACCTTGATATTGCCCAGAGTTACTCCACAATGGCTTTGGACAATAGCTCTGCCCAGTATCCAGTCCATGCAAGTATTGGAAGGTGTTGGTGCAATGACACAGCCTTGCCTCACTCCTGAACTAACTGGAAAGAAGCTCGACAGGCCCCCACCACACTTTACAGCACTTTCAGTACCAGTATACAGGCTTGCTATTAGTCCAATAATCCTTGTTGGAATTTCTCTCAATCTCAGGTTCTCCCATAGTGATTCCCGATGCACCGTATCAAACGCCTTCTTGAGGTCGATGCAAGCTGCAAGCACCCCACGCCCGAACTCATGGCGGCACTCTACAGTAACTCGAAACACCAGGATATGGTCTATTGTGGACTTATAAGGAGTGACTCCAGATTGTTCCAGCCTCTGGAGCCGCAGGAGGTGGTCTCTGATACGTCTCAGAAGGATGTGGGCGAGAACCTTGTCTGGTATACTGAGCAGTGTGATGCCTCGGTGATTGCTGCAGTCCCATCTCTTTCCAGAGATGACCACACCCCTCAACAGGTCAGGGGGAGTGATACCGGATCGCCAGATGGCAGCTAGGGATGTGTCTCAAACCCAATGGAAAATGTTTGGCCGAATATTGCCAGTCTGGGAATATATATGAATATATATATATATATATATATATATATATATATATATATAATATATATACATACACACACACACACACACACACACATATAAACACACACACACAACATATATATATATATGCATGCAGTCCCCGCGCCATGGGTTCACAATCAGCATTTATCTGTTCAGCTGGGATGCTTCAGATACCCGCTGCTTTATTACTCTTCAGCTTGGATATCATCCTCCTACCTTCATTTAGGGAGGGAGGATCCTCACTGATGGGTGGTTTAGCAATGGAATCTCGACATTACTCGCCACTTGCTGAACAGACTGCAGTCACTTGTGAAGAGGCC
>NW_020869064.1:50000-57500 GCF_003789085.1 Penaeus vannamei | reverse complement strand
AAACTGAAATATCCTTTAGAGGGAACCTGTTTGTCTAAAAAAGAAGAAGAGAAAGGCCAAGTATAACAATGGTTCCAACAGAAACAAGCCAAATATTATAGGTTTTCTTATTCTACAAGTAAGCGGTTTCCACACAGTATGAAGAAAATGTCCAAGGCCTTTCGTTCAAGTGAAAAGGTTAGGAAACACTGTGTGAAGATACTAAAAAGGTATTCTTCCTAAACTTTCACACGAGAATTATTTCCGACCATAATTTCTCCCTTTACTATACTGACAGCTTAGTTTCTGTAATTATTAGGGATCTTCATCCTGCATGTATTGTTTATTACTGTGCTAAATTCATGTGTCATACATGCTGTTTTTTCATTATTTTTTAAATGAATCCCTATACTTATTTAAATCGAAATATGTATATGATGTATGAAGTGAAATGCTACTCAGAAAGTCACTGTTCACTGTTCTTGTCAGTCAGTTTCTTCAACGTAAGTATGTTTACTTTCTGACCATCCGATGCGAACCCTTGTAATCGGGGAAGTTTGAACATTACCCCAGGTTGAGTGCATGCGAGCGTGTCTAGGACAGTCGCCAACAAGCACAAAGTAATTAATAAACCCATAATGCTTAAACACTTAGCTGGAGTACCACAAGGTGGTCCCTAACCCTCGTCATTTGTTAATTTGCATGTCCACAAGGTGATTTCAGTAGCAAGCACTATTGCTATCACATTTTATCGCTGGCTCCAAGTGGCATGACTATTCTTCTGGCAGTCGGGGATTCCCCCCGTGGACTTCCCCGACAAATCGAGTCAGCGCTGCAAGACGTAGTGATCTCTTAGGTCTCGTTTGGTTGTGATCTCGGCTCCCGGTATTGTCAGCTTACGAGAGAAGCCTATGCAGTAATACCAGGTCATGGTGAGAGGTGACAGGTAGGTCCGGTGCTTTCTTACGCAAAGTGAATTAGGATCCCGGAGCTTCAGCATTGAGCTTCCGGGTACGGAAGGGTCAGCACTGACGTAAACTCAGAACAGCTCACTAATTCCCTTTTCTCAGAGAAAAGATTGTCTCAGTTATGTATTTACTCCAAACCATCACGTAATACTGATATTTTATTAATTCATTTATCTTTTGCATCTAGAGGAAAGAAAAACCTTACCGCCGAGCCAGTAAATGTATAGCTAATTCGTGTTATCTCGGTATTCGGTAATAACTATACTACATATTGGGTACTTTTACCGTAGGGTATCATTTAAGCGCTGTAAACTGCACAGCTGCAAATCACATCACGAAAAGAATCCCCTGAAAGTAGGCAGCGAGTAGAGCGAGCGTGGGTCGGGGATTCCCCGCCATTCCGAGTGTATCTACTCTGGATTTAACGAAACTTTTCCTACTTGCGATCCAGCGCCGACGATTCCTTCTCACCATTTATCTTTAACTTCTGCGTATTCGTCTCAGCCAAAGTATGTGAAAAGAATATTAGCAAATGGAGGGGGACTGAATAGCACAGAGTTAACGGGGTCGAGTGTTCACAAAGGAAGTTAAATGTCAGGATGTGAGGCAGAGGCCACCAGACGCCTCGACCTACTCGCACATTAGTTGATGTGGACATGTTTGGGTGTAGGTACAGCCAGGCTCCGCCGCGATTTATTTGTTCATCCATATTTGGAAAAAGTCACAGACCTCCCCTATTCTCTCTCCATCATTCTATCACTCTCTCTTCCCCTCACTCTCTCTCTCCTCTCTTCTCTTCTCTCTTCTCTCTCTCTCTCCATTCTTCCTTTAATTAATCCCCCAGTATTACTTATGCTATTGTTTGAATATATGCCCGGGATATGAAAAGATGGCCATAGATAATACCGTTGCAGTCATTAGTGTAAGAAAGAACTAGAGTGAAAGTAGTTGGGCTCATTAAAATCTGGGAAGGCAGTTCAGATTCAGTAAGATCGAGCGTGACGTCACAATTGCCTTCACTCTTCGACAAAGGGCAGAGGTCACAATTCGTCCGCGTGTCCAAAATAGAATAGTTTCCCTTTTCATCGACACATACACACGCGGAAGGGAATTCCCCGGTTCCACTTACGTCGCGGATCGCGATGTCAGCAAAGAGCGCAGTGCGTCTGCATGGAGGGATTTGTACACGAATGCGCTTCACATTAGTCGTGTTTTGCATCTACATGGCAATTATTATCATTATCATTACTGCTACTGATATTACTATCATTATTGTGGTCATCGTCATCACCATCATTATTCCAGTCACATGTGAAGAAAATGTTTATGATAACCTTCGGTTACCCCTTGCAACTGCACCACAGGCAGTCATAACAGAATACTGAATTATAATATAGGAAAATTCAAAGCACCTGTCCAACTTGATTTCTTGTTTATTCTTTCAAACACCCATATTCCTCTTTCTTAAACGTAGCATACAAGTGAAAGGAAAGGAAAAGAATAAATGAAATGGACACCACTGCCAATCCACAAGCCATTCACATTTATAATCAGAGGCTGACGAGGTTCGCTCTGGTTGCGTCACTCGGGATTTTGAAGGTCAATCGTGGTGCATATGAGCATTGTCACCAAAGCCGAGACGGAGCAGGGAGCACCTATCAGCCTCAATCTATGCTTGATGGAATCCCTAAGTTATCTACAGTCGCATGGCTAAACTGGTTTTGATGGCTGTATAGATTCTGTTAGTTATTATTTATATACCAAGCCTTATCTCCTCTATATGGTAATTTCATCTATGGCAAAATTATGTCAACATATGGCTTTTTCATACAGGGTACTGGGTTATATCACTCAAGTATACCTCCGCTTGCAACTTTCACCTTAACTGGTGGAAGACGCAGGTAGAATGGTCCGACCTCTTCTTTTTCTTTTCTTTTATGTGAATCGGTTATTGCACCGCGACGACCAGTCTGGCACCAGCTGCACCATGCGATGTTGAGTGTTCCTAAGCACCAGCATGGCATGTTGCTGATTCACAGATAACTCGTAAATAACGGAGATTGTGTTGTATTGCCGCGCAAGATTAGCTTTTGGCTGCCATCCAGGATTTCCTTGTAAGATTTTGAGCAAGATTATACTGTTGCCTGTCATTGGTGCTCGAACTTTTGTACCGATTTTTTTTACGTCAAAAACAACAGAAGCAACGGTAGCAATCATGATCAATGTGGCAATAGGCATGGTTATGGTGATAATCAGTATTAAATATTTATCACGATGTAACTGCTACTAATAATACATCATTTTCATCAGCATTACTAGTGATGATAATGACTATTGAAATGTGAAGATCACGATACGAATGATACTTTTGCTGCTATCAATTTTAATAGTCAATAAAGAAATAATAATAATGGTAATGGTCATAATAATAAAGGTAATAATAGTTGCAACAGTAATAATAATAACAGTAAATAATAATGATCATGATATGGTAATGATAATATAATAATAATAATAATAATAATAATAATAATAATAATAATAATAATAATAATAATAATAGCGATAATAATAATGTTCATAATAAAAATATCAATGATAGTTCAGTGGCGACGGTAACAACAATACTACTACTATTACTACTACTACTTCTAATAATAATAATAACAGTAATATCAGTAATGGTTATGATAATAATGATGACATAACAAATAATAATATTGATAAGAATGGATACTACTATTAGCCTACAACTAATGGTAATACTAATAATTATGGCAATTAAAATGATGATTATGGTAAGATGAAGGTAACAATACTACGGTGATTATATTAATAGGAGTGATAATAATAAGAGCAATAATAAATACAAATGGGAATGATGATGATAATAATGAGGATATTAAAAAGATGATAATGATATAGTGATATTAACATCATCATATTTATTATAAGCGGCAGTAGTACAAAAACAATAATCATGGTGGTGATAATGACAGTGATAATAACAATAATGTTCATTAATAAAGAAAATAATTATGCAAATAAAGATAATATAAAAATGACACCTCTACTACTATTGCTATTATTATCTTTAGTGATAGTAATATAGATGATGATAATCATGACACTAATGCCAATAATTAATTAGCTATATTTTATTCTATACATATGCACACCCGCATGCGTAACAAAACCTTTCTTTTTCTTTCACTGACGAGGTAATGGGTTGATTGTCGATAATACGGTGAACCGAATCCTTGAGACTTTAGTTGCTGACCATAACAGGGAAAATGATGAATGAAGTTCGTAATAATTCCAGTAACAAAGACAATTATTTTCACAATTATCCCTATTATTATCCTGGTCACCCCTGTTATCATATTTATTGTCGTCATTACTTCTACTATCCTACTACTATGTCTGCTACTGGCCAACTAATATCATATATACTTTAAAACTTTACTGTCTCTTGCACGAGGACTATTACTGCGCTACTTATACATACCCTATTACTGATGTCCACAAGAACTATTTTATTAGTTTCCGGGTCAACCGTTGATATAAATACGGTTATTGAATTTCTTGTTTTTCAGCTGCTTTAATTGCAAAACTGTTGAAATGAACAAAAGATTTAGCCATTATTTTATTGTTCTTGACATTTCTATCAAAACAATTACATTTTGGTGTACATGAAACATTATTACAGTAATGCAAAAATACTACTTTACCATTTCATTTTCTGACTAAAAGATTAGTACATAATACTTTACTAGACAATCTGACGTTAATAGTAGTAATTCCTTCCATATCTAAATATATTCAGAAGTGCTCTTTGTGACGTCATTGGATTCCATAAAAAGGGAGAATGAAGAAAAAAAAACAGAGGGAGATCCTTGAACATTATACGACAGAGTTACCAAATAGGAATTTAAAGACCAGTTGAAATATGCCAAGTTGAATATATACAAATATGCTGGTAGAAATGTTTATTAATCTACCTATTCATGCCAAACGTAACTGTTCACTTTAGTTCTTTATGTTATAGAATTGTTATGAAGAGTTGTCCGGAAATAGCAGACAATACGCATAATCCTTACTGGTCAAACATACCTGGTTGGAGATATCTACTGGGCACGAATAGAAGAGTAGAACAAGTATAATAACTGTACTGTAGGAATTTTAAAACTACGTTTAATTGCCAATATATTTCAGCTCATTGCTTACACAGTAAGTTCTGGCTCTTACGTACTGAATGCAAGCGAAAAATAACAAATATATTAATGAAAAAAACGTAATGCAACAATTTAACCTGTAACAAGGGTGTATCCATGGAGAGTAGTTATTGTTTAAATGGAATTCTGTATACAGACAATTTACACTCAATCTTTACACATACTTAGGCAAAAATACTTATTCTTTACCATTAATTACTACTTAACTGCTTCATGTAGAAATCAGTCCTGACTGTTTACCCACCTCCAAAAGCATTCCTGGCCGTGAGCCTGTCTTGTACTTTTGCCAGTGATAGGCTGGTGTCCAAGTCTGATCCATCTGAAAGAACCTGCAATTCCTGGAAATTTGTCTGGGTCGTTTTCTGAGAATTTCCAAAGCAAGGGAAAGCTTTGACACCTCTTCTTCGAGAAACCCTTTACTATACGGTTGTCATTTTGCCATTTTTCGCCGTGAGTATGTTTACAAGGCGACATTTGTGGTACTCGCACATTACCCGCTGCGAGAACCTCCAGTGCAACGAACCATGAGTTGCGCTTGCTCGTCAACTGCACAAGGAATACCTTGATAAACAGATGTTGACGGAAAAATGTACTCTAACCCTGTTGTTAATATAAGCGTACCATTCCAGTAAGCGTGCCATAAGACATACAAGTAAGAAAATATATGAAAGTTGTATTGCTTAGAAGTCTTCGACATACGTGCTCTGATGAACAGAAAATCATACATGAATGTCACTCCATGACCCTACTGACCCTTTCAATTTATAATGAAAAATGGTTATTACTTTATCTTTCTTCTTTCTTCTTTTAAAGGGTTTTAGTTACTAGTTCATCCTAAACATTACCGAATACCTCCCTACCCGAACACAAAGCCAGTAAAGAACAGTACTCGATGCCTATGCATACCCATTTACGCTGCGGGAAGAAATACCGAAGCCCGTATCAGCGAAAGCTCCCTTGTATGAAAAAATCCCCCATATCCTGTTAGGTGAATCGCTGTCTGAAGAAGCAGCCTGAGACGCTGCTCTTCGGGACTGGCCATTTTGGGGATTACCCGAAGGGGCGAGAACTCTCAACGCTTCTATAAAATCGCCATACGCTTCTCGCAGACATTAGAGTGCAGGGAGAGGTCCTATGAGAGACACATTCCGTTTGTGACAGAAATATGTATTGCGATAATTATTTTATGTAAGTGTATTTTTTTCTATCAGGCATGGAAACTTTTGTGTTGTGTGATGAATTAATGTATACCAAGGCATGCGGGAAGCACAATTTTCCTACTGCGTCTACTTTATCTAAATGTACATGATAGGGAGTGCTAACACATGCGTATATAAAAGCTATTTCAGAATGATAACAAAGCCGTGATTAATTACTAAATAGATAATTTCTGGAGAACCCGCCCGCAACTCTGAAAATATTATTGGAACTTGAGTTGGGGATTTCCCAGGTGCTGTGAAGTGGGTGTAGAACGCTGGAGGGTTTTGTCCTAACTCTGGGGGATTTTCACACTGTCAGGGCTGGAGAACACAAGTTTCGGTAAGAGTTCGGGGCCACTAAAGGATAGAAATTTTACTGGCATTGCAAAACTTCATTATAAGCATGTGTTTAAGGATCGAAGTGTTCAAGGCCACCCCATTCTGGGAGGAGTGAACAAGTGCTGAGTGATGTTGCCACACAACACTGCACTTGCACGCTCTGAGTGTGAACTAACACGTATATACTGCTGGTTGCATTTCCTGAAAATTTCTAAGCATATAGAGAAAATGTATGCTGGGGTTCACTTCATGTGATATCGTTGTGACCTTACGACCTGTGCCTTCTGTTAATTTATCAGAGAAACCTTCCACAGGCAGAGAATTATATATCCCCTAGTGTATCGATAGATATTCTGTGAAACGAAAACGAATAATATAAGTGAAATTGTTGCACTGAAAATAAAAGTTGGAAGCAAGGAAAGAGCTTATAGTGAACAGCCAGAGCCAAATGTCACAACATATCAACAGGTGTGTAAATTTGTGAGCAAAGATTGGCTCTGTTGAGATGTGCTGGTGAAGGTGATCAAAGGCTCATTATTTGCATGTACATAAAGTGAAGTGGAATATTTAGGTAGTGTTAAGGTGTATACTGCTTGAAAATTGTGTGAATTATTAAAGTTGCAGCAGTTGCAAAGGTTGTAAAAATCATGCATATGACTTGTTCAGTTTTGTTGATATGCACAAGTATATTATTTCCAAAGGATGTCTCTGTTATAATGCCTCATTTTTTTCATCATTCAATTGAAGATTAGGTATACTATGTTATTCTGTCCTATGATA
>NW_020869064.1:32500-45000 GCF_003789085.1 Penaeus vannamei | reverse complement strand
AAATCAGAGTATTTAAAAACACTGTTGCATAGTCTGTTTGGGACAAAATATCCTTTTTCATTTTATTGTATACATATTGATTTGTTGTAGTCTTCATTGTATGCTGCAATGTTATGTTTTCAGATGGAAGAAGAAGCTGAAGAGGAGGCAAAAAACATGGACCTCAACAAAGTGGTCTTGAGATTCCAGGCTTTTCAGTATGACAAGAAGATTGAGAGTTATCGTCCTGTTACATTACCAGTTGATTCTGATATTGTCTATAATCTAAGTATGTATATTTCTATGAAATTATTTGATTTATAGATATACCTTGTTTATTAATTGCTGTTCTGAAAACTTAATAAATGTTGATTATGAATATGGCTTATGAATTTTAGTAATTGAAATCATATATCTAAATTGTCTTTTTTTATTTCTTCAGAGAATGCTACAACAGGAGAGCTAAAGATTGTACGTATGTCAGCATGTTCAGCACCATGCACAGGAGGAACAGAAATTTGGTTGCTGGTAGAAAAAGTTAGGAGAAGTGAGTAACTGCATATCTCTTTATTGGTGCCAAATTAGAGACTGATAAGCAAAAAAATTTATCTTTTGATTTTACCAATTTGTTTATGCTGTATAATGTCACATCATTATTTTTTGTTTCATTCTAGATAATGTGCAGATTAAATTTTTTGAGTTGGATGAGAATGATCGGGAAGTATGGTCAGGGTATGGTGACTTCACTGACGCAGATGTCCATCATCAGTATGCCATTGTTTTCAAGTAAGAACCTTGTCTTACACTACTGTTGTATTTTCATTCCAATTAAATCTTGGGAAGCATTTATATATGTAATCTCATTTGTGAATAAAAATATTCAATAATGATCTAGTTGTTTCTTGAAATTATCAAGATTTATTTCTCTTTCAGGACCCCTAGATATAGATACACAAACCTTAGTACTGCAGTGCGTGTGAAAGTACAGCTTGAACGACCAACGGACAGAGACACAAGTGAACCGTTGGACTTCACATTCATGCCTGATAGTAGGTTTTTACTATTAGAAAGTAGAGATTATAGCTGAAAAGAACAATAGCTTTGTAATCATATTATCATTGTTTATTTTCATATATTTGGCCTTGCCTTGCTAGAGTAATTTTAGAATATTTAACTGATAAGTCAATCATCTTGATATATGTACGCATTTATTGTTATTGGTGCATCATCGAGTTTTCTATTACTACAGCCTTGAAACGCAGAAGAATGCTTATTGAAAATGCACAAGAAGAGGGCAAGAGACATCCAAGTTTCCCACCTGCAAAGAGACCAGCAAATTTCAACAATTACGCAAGTGAAGCTATAGATTTGAGTTACAACAGTAAGTATGGAAAAAATTATATCAATAATGCACTTTTTTAAAAATGCAGTCTTTTTTTGAATCTTGTATCATTATTGACATATGTATCTATTTTTTGTATCAGCAAGTGTTTTAACCAATGTGAAACCTGCCCACAGTGAGAAATCCACGTGGTCAGGAAGATTCAATGCCAACACCTGACATCTTGGAACTGTTGGTGGGAGGTAAGAATTGTTCTGTTGGGCATGTATGCCTTTGTTTTTCACGTTCATGTATTACTGTTTGGTACTAGTTTTAGTCTAATATGATAGAGACTATGTGCAATATGTATAATTTGATATTGTATTCTTCAAAGATGTTTCAAGTTTTTGATTAGATATTATAATTTTTATTGTTAATAAGACCTAATTTTATTGATAATACTGTTACCATTTAATTGTCTCAACAGTAACAGTTATTACTATTATTATGATTACCATTAAGGTTAATTACTCTAAATATTGATACTATTTTCTCCTGTGTCTTTGTGAGTATGTGATTGTTTTTGTTTTACCTTTAAAGCTAAAATGAATAGTGTATTTATATCTCTTTTCATCCAGTTTCAGATTTCCCAAACAGTAATGGGCTGTCACCATACACTTTAGAGATGTCTAACCAATCACCACAGCACACTGTAAGCCACCTTCTTTGAGATAATTGTGCAGTAATTCTTGGATTTTACTATTTGATAGTTTTGCAGTATTCATAGTCATTTGTTACTTTACATTGGTCTTTGACAATTTCAACTAAATTTGATTAGTAGTAATATGTGACCTTTTGAGAAAGGAGGGTTTTAATAGTTTCCTTTTGTGGTTTCAGGTTCCCTCACCTGGACACCCCTCTGACTCCAGCACCCATGAGCTTTATTCTCCCATACATCCAGGCTCTGTTGGGACCCCGAACACTGAGTTTACCACCATCAATAACAGCCTTCTTCAGGTATTTTATCCATCATCGTATAATAAGTTATGGTAGCTAAAATGTTTGTTATTCCGAAATGAAGATGGATGGCATGCTATATTTCATCATAGAATGACTATGATAGGATGTAAGAAATTTATAAAAAGCTTGAAGACGGCATAACATCATGCTTTGTTTGATTTGAAATTTCTTTTGTGTTAGTATGTCAGTTGGATGAAAATATTTTATTGTGACATGTAGAAGAGGTATGCATGAGACTGGAATATTGTAATGGACATTTAATTATTACCATGGATATATGTTAGTAGATAATAGGACCAGTTAAGTATAAAGTGCTGATGTATTTTACCTGAGTTGTGGATTTTGTTAGGAAGGATACTATTTTGTTGCATGTTACTATGCTCATTTGTAAAAGCCTAGAATAAGACATATTCATGTGCATGTGTGACTATCTCTGCTTTTGTTATTAAAGATCAGAGAACAAAATAAAAAACATAATCAAATCTTATTTGTTAGTATTTATTTGGTATTTTCTTTCAAAACATGGATCAAGAATGCATTTTGTTTTTTGCAAGAGAGATGTAGGATGTACATGAAACTAAAGTCCATTTCTTTGCACTTTAGAGAATCTGCTTAGCAGTGCTCTAAAAAGAAAGAAAAACAGTTTTATTTTTCTGACATGAATAAAGCCTGAAAATAACTTTGGAAGTTTTGCTTATTTTGAACAGTCAGGAAAAGAACAAAACTTTATACATAATTACAATAGACTGCAAATGAATTGGTTATCTTCCAACTTCTAGTATCAGATTTCATGAAATCAGCCAGATGCTCATTAGGTTATTGAAAATGGCAAAGTTTAGCAAACCTTCTACAGTACCTTTTTGTCATTGTTGCCCTTCATATTACTGTATATAGTAGATTTGGCATGTTAGTCATATTCTTAGGTGCAAAGAAGTGGGACAAAGAAATTTAAGAAGAGGACAAAATTCCATGGCATGATTTGGAATTAATGGTTTATTGTTAGATACCAACCTCATACCATAGGTACAATTGCACATGAATGTTAGATTTATCATTTTTAATTTAGGGAATGTTGACTTATATATGTTATGTATGAACTTACAGGTTCCTTCACCTGGCCACCCCGTGCCTAATTCCCCCCAGTATAGTGTGATGTCTCCGGGAGAACACTCTGTTGGCTCACCACAGTCTCAGTACCAGGGCTCCGGCAATTTTGGAGGAGGGAATATGTCACAACAATATTCACAATCTCAGTCACCACAGTATATTCAATCTCCATCTCCAATCATGATGGTGCCTTCTCCATCATATCAAGATAATGGAACACAGATTTTAAATCAGTATCTGCAACAGCCTCAACAGCAGCAGCAACTACAGCAACAGCAACAACAGCAGCAGCAACAACAACAACAACAGCAACAGCAGCAGCAACAACAATTCCAACAGCAACAGATACAGCAGTTCCCCAAGACACAGCAGATAGGTTCACAGCTGGTAAGTTTATATTGCCAGTATTTCATTATCTACCTTTTAGTCAGTAATAGGAAAAGAGAGCTAGTATGTATTTGTATTGTATGTTTGATGAATGTAGAGTTCAATTAAGCTATAGTAATTTTCTATTTCCTCCCGGGAATCTTCCTTTCACTTCTTTATACAGTTTTTATCAAGTTCAGTAGTATAATCCACCCTTGATGTGACATCTCATGTCATTTTCCTTTTCCTGTTATCTGATGTTCCCTTCATCTTTCTTTTATAGATACAAGGTGCTGTAGATAATTGGTTGACACAGCAGCCAAACAATATTCAACTTCAACAGCAGCAGATGCAACCACAAGCACTACAGCCACAAAATAATGTAAGTACAGTGTCTGTACTGCAGGGAGTAAGATGCTCCACTGTTATCTTTTCTCTGTGCATTTATTTGAATGCAAATGCCACTTGTAGCACTAACATTTATAACATCACAAAAGTACATGCACTCACTGCATATAGAAGCTATGACTTCATAATGTCTTTATTTTGGAATGTCTAAAAATACTGGGAGAATGATTAATGATAATTTGGTCATGTTTTGTACCTGTGATGCAATATAGCTTTGCCCAGAAGATTATTTTAACCCAGTAACAACGGGTGTCCCACACATGAGACACCTAGAAAAAAAAAAAATTGCTGGGCGTCCCGCCAGTGTGATGCTGTATCGGGGCTTGCGCTCCGACACAGCAGTGGGCCATGGCCGGCACGCAGGCAGAGTCCGGACCAGTCCCTCACACTGATTTTGTAGTCCCCCTGAATCTTTTATTTTCGGCTTCAAAATATACTAACAGTAATGGATTAATGCAGTATGATTAGTTAACTAGTTTTGTGTCATCAGTTGATATGCAGAGTATCAGAGTATTAGTGCGTTGTAGTATGCAACATATTTTTACCAAATCCAAAAAGTCAAACAAAAATTTTATTTTGATAATAAAGATATATAGCACTTACAATGCCCTAATAAACAAATTCTTTAGAGCCTACAATTTGAAGTAAATTAGCCCTAGATGATATATACATATATCGTTTAAAGCATGTTTTCCTTTATCCAAAAACATAATTCAGTATACAGAATTTATATGCACAATGTGATTATAATGGGTCATGTATTTCTATTTTATCAGTTGCAACAGTTTTTTACTGTATTGTACAAAATCCAGTATGGTAACATGCACAAAACTGTGTAGCAATTACTCATAGAATTTGATAGGTGTTACTGTGTAGTTTGTACTTTTATTTACCTGTATTTTACTTTCATATAGGCCTATATTGACTTTGATTTATTTAAAGGTACCAGAGTTTGACCTGCCAAGCTGCTTCAATATTGTTGGTGGTCTGGGTCCAGATGCCACTCTGATGGATATGTTAGAAGTTGCTGATGATCAGTTAGCCTTTGAATCTGGCTTGATAGGCAATAGTGACATTAAAGCTGATTATGGAGGGAAAATGGGTAAGTAATGATTTTATCAATATCTGTTAAGTGCTTTCTTCAATTCTATTTTCCAGTATGCTTAATGATACTGAAAAGAAATTACATGCTACATGGGGACTCATAAACAAGATAGTTATAACGTTTTGGATATGAAGGTGTTAAAACATGTACTGTACAAATTTCAGATTCAAAGAAGAAACAGAAGGATCAGGCAGTGAGCTCAGGACAGGATGTTGATGAACTTACGAAAATGATTTCCAATGTTCGAGTTGATGATAGCCGAGGCAACAGGAACCCTCAAAGCCAAGTGGACTCCATGAATCAGCATCCCACTCAGAGTGTAGATGTGGCATTCAAGGTGGCAATAAGTGCTGCAGAGTGTCTGCAAGCTTATGCTGCAACGGGTGACATTTCCTTACTCTTAGCAACACATCGTTATCTCTTGGCAGTACAGAACAATCAAGGAGATACGTAAGTACTCGACTCTGTATGATGTTGATGAAGTATAAATCATTAATTTTGTAATTTCTTTAATTGTTTTGTTTTTACCTGTTATTGATACTTACCTGTTTGATATAATGATTGTTTTTTTCATCAGTGCACTGCATACTGCTGTAAGCAACAAAAATATAGAAGCTTTCAACAAAATCCTCAAGGCTTGTGAGAAGATCAGGCCTCAGGATTTGCTAAATGCTCAGAACTTTGCAAGAGAGGTATGTATTAGATAGAGTTCTGTTAGAATCACAGATTGTAGAAATAACATTCATTTGTTATTCTTTACATATATATCATTATATATTTTTTTATATTGATCAAGTGATATACCTTCCTGTTATTCTATGTTTTGTTATTTAAGACCTTGTTGTTAATGCTAATTATATTGGGATTTGTTCCAGTTTTCTTGCCTAATTTTAAAATATATTATTTGTATTTTAGACAGCATTACATCAAGCAGTCCGTGGCAATGAGACCATCATGGTGAGGAGGCTTGTTGCTATGCCAGGTTGTGATGTTAGCATTGTTGATGCCCAAGGAAACACACCGGTTCATTGTGCTGCCGAGATGCAAAGTATTCAGTGTCTGGAAGCTCTCCTAACCAGACCTGTAAATGGAGTCCGCTCAGCAGTAACACAAGCCATCAATGTTTACAATTATCAGGGTAAGAGTCTTACTAATATGTTTCTTTTACCAGTGGAATTCCCAATGTATAGGTGAATATTTTCCTAGGCTTTTATGTCATTTTCACCAAATATTCACATACATTGATAATTATTGTTTTCTACTAATTCACATTTATTTGGGAACTTGGTTCAGCTTGAATTTACCTGCATAGGGACAGTAAAATTGATGTAGATTTGATTTTTTTTATATATATTATATGGTGATACGAATAAGCTGTTTGCAAATGTTAATATTTATTATCTTTTTAATGGAACATAACCATGTGAATAAAAGTTGTATCGTTTTGTTAGTTTGAAAAGGAATTGAGATGCAATGCTGTTTTACAGGTGAAACCCCTCTACACTTGGCTGTAATTAACGGAAATCTTGATAGTGTGCGTATGCTTGTTGATGCTGGAGCGCAAGTTCATCTTTGTGAACGTAAAAGGGGAGCCAATCCATTGCATCTGGCTGTCATGCATGGTCATCATGAGATAGCCAGATATCTTCTTGATCTTGTATGTATTTCCAAGAACTAAACAGTATGGTTTCATATTATGAATGTTGGCATTAGAGTCGTGTAAAAAAAAAAAGTTTTTTTTATGTATTTGATTATTATATTCACAATCTTGATATATGATATATTTTTCAGACAAGTGTAACTATTGAAGCTGGACTATTTGATGGTAATACTGCTCTTCATTTGGCTGCACAACAAAGAGACAGTGAAATGTGCAAGATATTATTAAGACATAATGTAAGTGGAACTACTGTAAACTTTACGTCTCATTTGATAAACAACAGGAATTTCATTTGCCACTGATTTATAGAAATGCAGATGAGACTATACAAAGTGTGGCATATGTATTTGATAATATTTATAATGTCTTTCATTTTACATACAAAGACTTTAAATCCAATTTACAATTAACTTGTTGTAATTGAATGTAATTTCATGAGAACTAGTAATTACCTTTTTTGGGGGTAGTGGGTAACCAGTTGATAGAAGTTTCAGCATGTTGATATTGTAAATGTTCTATTTTCTTCTTATTTCACAAATTTTAAGTTTTACATTTATTTCTCTTGCACTTTGTTTTAACAATTTTTAGCATAATGTGAACCTAGTTGTATGCATGCATTGTCTGCTGTAAGTAAATTTTACTTACATATGAATGTCTTCACAAGCATTTATTTAGTCACCAAGGAGTCAGTTACTAGACCTACTTGATCTCCCCTGTTTACTCCATTCCTTGAAAAAAATCTGTTGTTTTTAATACTGATATTACTTTTATTATTAGCAGTAGTATCTAACCCAATACTCTTAGAGACATGTAATGTTTACTGTTTTATTTTTGTGTGTGTGTGTGTGTGTTGGGGAGGGGGTATTACACACAACATAGATGGCTGCACAAATGCTCAGCTACCAAGGAGTTAAATAATAAACCTTGTGACCTCACGTGATTTACCCTTTCCAGGAACTTTGAAAAATGTGTTTCTTTTCTAATGCCACTAATACTAATGGTGTTATGATTGTTATTGATATTATAGATATTATGATGTTATTAGCAATATTTAGAGGAAGATAAGACAAAAAAGAATATTTAAAAAAATAAATAGATAGGTAGTGCAAGTAATTGACTCCTTGGTGATAACTATGGTCTTTTGAAGCTATCTATGTGTTCATACAATAAATTTAAGTCATAGTGGGCATGGCATGTATGTACATACCATCCCTGGAGGTATTAGGTTAACAGTAATGATAGTAATTAAGGTGAAAACTTTTCAGCTTGGTAGTTAAATGAATTGTAGGTCTATTAATTGACACCTTGGTGACAAAGCACCTCTGAGCCATCTGTGTGATCAAAACTAATAAAAGAAAACCACAGTAGACAGTGTGTGTATGCCAGCTTTCTCAGTGCCAATGGTTTGGTTGCTGACTAGCTATAGTATAAGCTTTACTTTTTGGTAATAATATCATGTGTTTGCAGGCTGACCCCAATGCCAAAAATATGCTACAAAAGCGAAAAAAATTGTCAGAATCAGAGGAGGATGAAGAAGAAGAGGAAGAAATCTCCAGCAGAAAGGTGGAAGAGGAGGATGATGACTCGGAAGAAGAGCCAGATTGTTACACGCCACTTGATTATGCTGGAAATGATGCAGAGGTATTTGTTCCTGATGTGCAAGACAAAATCTGAAGAAAAGCTTATAGCTTTGTTTTCCTGTCTGTAATAGAGGTACCTCCCATCTTGTGGTCACACTAACTCTGTTGTCATTTTTAGATCTTGTCAATCCTTCGAGGTGAAGTTATTCAGGAAGAGGAGGAAGAACAAGGAGCTCAAGCACAGGAAGAAGTTGTTGGAACAAAAGCTGGCCCACTACATTCTGCCCTTGACTCTGGCATTGACATCTCAGTAACTGATATACAGTATTCAGATGGCCCGGGAGAAGATGACAGGTAATCCTTGCTCTGACTATTGGAGAAAACTTCTGGCTCTATCCATAAAACTTGGGAATGCATATATAATTTATTTTTTCTTTTTAATGATTAACATAATAAAGACTTTATTAGATTTGTTGGTTTTCAATTTGTATTTTTTTCCTAACACATATAGATAAAAAGTCAGCTTGGAACTGGTTCCCTAATCTATGATCCTTCTCTCCCCCCATCTCTGATTGGTGGCACAGTGTGGGTGAGCTGAGTGAGCGCGTGCGAGAACGACTTGCCAGCCACCTGAGTGGAGATACCTGGCGCCACCTAGCTCAGCTCCTAGACTTGGATTACATGGTTCCTTGCTTGGCTGGGGAACCATCTCCAGCTTCAACTCTCCTACACCCTGATAACATGAAGGTTAGCCTCGGTATTACCTGCCCGCTGGAGACCGATTATTATCGTCGCTGTAAATCCCTGGCAAGAATTTGTCAAGTATTCTCATGATAGGTATGAAAATGAGGGGGACTTTGGTATTTTAGATTGCATGCATTATTTGAACTTTAATTAGACTCAGTGCTGCAATGAGATCTTTTTTGAAAGCTGATAGAGTTGCAATTTCTTTATTTTTGAAATCTGTCGATAAAGGTGTCCCTCAACAATTATAGATTTTTTTTGGCAATATTTTGTGTTGTTTACTCTTATTATCCCTATCTCTTTTTCATATCACCAGAATTCAGTAGAGTTTCTTCAACTTTAGGAAAACTAAAAGTTTTAAATTGATTTTTTATCTTACACTTGCCAGTTTCTGTTATTTTAGTTTAATATGCGCGCGTGTGCGCACTCACACTCACACTCACACTCACACTCACACTCACACTCACACTCACACTCACACTCACCCTTACACTTACACTTACACTTACACTTACACTTACACACACACACACACACTCACACACACACACACACACACACACTCACACCTCACTCACACTCACACTCACACTCACACTCACACTCACACTCACACTCACACACACACACACACACACACACACACACACACACACACACACACACACACACACACACACACACACACACACACACACACACACACACACACACACAGACACACACACACATATATATGTATATATATATGTATGTATATATATATGTATATATGCATATGTATGTATGTATATATGAAAATTGATGTTCTTTATGTTATTACAGTTTTACTTCTGTATTTTTTCCCTTTTTTATATATTTTCATCTTAGGAATGTTGTTTATTCTTGTCTTGCATGAAACATCTTTTCCATGGATTGACATCTAACAATCGATACTTTATCATTCAGTATTTTTTCCTCTCTTTTCATAATTTGTAATTTGTCTTTTACAGTCTGTGAGCTTGGAGAAACTACGAGAGTGCCTTACAGTTCTTGGCCTCAAGGAATGTGTAGCTGTACTGGACCAGGCGTAAGAAGTGACATACATTTCATTAACCTGAAATGTGCATATCATAAGTGCAGAACAATTTTGGTTATTGAGTTCTTACTGTTAGATTTTCATTCTTACCATGTACAAACTTAAACTTTTATATGGGGGTTCACATATTGGGAAGTTTACTTTAGTTTTATTTGTTTTCACCTTTTTCTATTATTTTACTATTTTCTTGCCTAAAATATACACTAGATGTATGTTAGCTTTGGCTAAGATGCTGCAATACTACTTGGATTGTATTTCATAGGTAGGTGAATTGTACAAGTATATTTGTATTGAGATTGTTTTATGAAAAAGATGTTCAGGATTAGAAAAAAAATAGTTTGTTTTCAGAGCCAAGGCAATTAGGTAAGGGGTAAAGATGGAAGCTAGTTATTGTATGAACAGTTGATAGTAGATTTTTTTATTTGTGTATAACTAGGTATGCAGATGTTTTACTTGTGAATAAACTGGCATCATAGGATTAAAAAGATGACTTACATGTTATGTCAGTAAATAATTTGTTGCTAATAGATTTAATATTAGCCCTTATAAAAGTGTTATTTACCTTTACAAAATTTTATTTTTATTTTTACTTTTTATACCTATATTTTATGATAAATATTGAAATCATTTAGTTGTAGTGATATATGAAATCTATTAGTAGATAGAGAAAGATGGTCTGGTTAATTAATCTTGCCATATAAAAGGAGAAATTAAAATTAGTATCATATATTTGGCAGATACTAGATAATTTGAGAAATGATTTGCCAAAAATATATACCAGGTCATTTTTACCTGCATTCCTTATGGTAAGGATATAGATACAGTTATTGTTCACTGTAAGTGTTCAGTGCCTTCACATTGCTTCATGATCTGTGTTATGATGTGATTTAATGAATAAGGATGAATCTTCAGAGTATGGGGTGATGCTACTCCAAGTGGGAAAATCCTTTGAAGGGTGAAGTTAATCTCTGGAAGAAAATATATATGTAAGACATTGCTTTTAGATGTTACAAGATGTAGAATAAAAAATGGATTATCCTTATGTAAATGTTAATTGACTTGTTGATATTGTTTTGAATTTATTATAGTAAATTTCTTCCTATATTTTTCTAAGTGTATTGTATAGACTACTGATTGTAGGTAGGTTAGTATTTTTAGAGCTCAGATCTGGTGCATCTGAAGTAAGAACTTATTAGGACCACCATGTGAACTGTACATTCCCAGCTATTTCTTGGCAGAAGTGGAAACTTTGGTCAGTGACCCTTTCAAGTAGATTTAAGAAAAATGTGCCTTAGCACAAGAAACAACCCATATAATGTATGGATTAAGATATTACTCTTCTAATATGTTGGTGTAGGCATAAATCCCTACAACTTTGAATCCTACATTCCCTGAAAACCAACAGGAAACTTTACATGTAGCTTTTATAAGCCATTCAGAAATTTTAGTTGTCATAAAGTGATTTCAGTTTTATAAAAAAAAAATGTTTGGACAGATTTTACTGGTAACTTTATTTTCAAAATATGCAATATTGTTATTCTTAACAGGTGGTTTACATATTTTAGTTAGTAACTGCTCCATTCCATGTTATTTCTATTAGTGATTATAAATTGCAATATTTCTTTAATGATAAGGATTTACACGCCAAAAGTGAATAAATGGATTACTTCCAGGTAGCAAATCTGCCTTTTAATATATCCTTTGTTCCTGGTTTCAAAAGTAAGAGAAACTAATATATGTTACCTATTTAACAGTTGATATATGTTTCATTGTATTCATTTACAAATTTATGCACTGGCAATTGAAGCCTGTAAGTATGGGTAGTGACTGGATGACGAATAAAACAAAAGCAAAAATGTTTAATGACTGACAAGTGTGTTAGCATCTCAGGAAATTTATACTGAAAAGGTTATTTTAGTGGTAAAGGAGAGTTCTCAGAAAAAAACTGAAGTAGATCCATATCTGTCAATCTAGACATGCATATCTATTGCATAGATGGGTAATTAAGTGTATATATATCTGATAAACAGATATGCATTTATTCCTGTGTATATGGAAGTCCATATACAAATATTCATTGGGTTGGGCCTCGCACATTTAACAAGCCAGATGTTTGTTTCTCTTTTTCTTAT